>JAUMJL010002323.1:0-20474 GCA_033558185.1 Dromococcyx pavoninus | reverse complement strand
CCCTAAATCCCCCCAAAATCCCCTCAGAGCCCCCCCAAACCCCTTTAATTCCCCCCAAAATCCCTTCAGAGCCCCCCAAATCCCCTTAAATCCCCCCAAAAATCCCCTCACAGCCCCCCAAATCCCTTTAATTGCCCCCCAAATCATCCCAGAGCCCCCCCAAACCCCCTTAATTACTCCCAAATCCCCTTAATTATTCCCCAAAATCCCCTCAGAGCCCCCCAAATGCCCTCAGAGCCCCCCCAAACCCCTTTAATTGCCCCCCAAAATCCCCTCAGAGCCCCCCAAACCCCTTTAATTGCCCCCAAAATCCCCTCAGAGCCCCCAAACCCCCTTAATTCCCCCCAAAATCACCTCAGAACCCCCCAAACCTCCCTTAAATCCCCCCAAAATCCCCTCAGAGCCCCCCCAAACCCCTTTAATTGCCCCCAAAATCCCCTCAGAGCCCCCCCAAACCCCTTTAATTGCCCCCAAAATCCCCTCAGAGCCCCCCAAACCCCTTTAATTGCCCCCAAAATCCCCTCAGAGCCCCCCAAACCCCTTTAATTGCCCCCAAAATCCCCTCAGAGCCCCCCAAATCTCCCTTAAATCCCCCCAAAAATCCCCTCAGAGTCCCCCAAATCCCTTTAATTCCCCCCCAAATCATCCCAGAGCCCCCCCAAACCCCCTTAATTACTCCCAAATCCCCTTAATTATTCCCCAAAATCCCCTCAGAGCCCCCCAAATGCCCTCAGAGCCCCCCAAACCCCTTTAATTGCCCCCCAAATCCCCTCAGAGCCCCCACCAAACCCCTTTAATTCCCCCCAAAATCCCCTCAGAGCCCCCAAACCCCCTTAATTCCCCCCAAAATCACCTCAGAGCCCCCCCAAACCCCTTTAATTCCCCCCAAAATCCCCTCAGAGCCCCCCAAATCTCCCTTAAATCCCCCCAAAATCCCCTCAGAGCCCCCCCAAACCCCTTTAATTGCCCCCAAAATCCCCTCAGAGCCCCCCAAACCCCTTTAATTGCCCCCAAAATCCCCTCAGAGCCCCCCCAAACCCCTTTAATTGCCCCCAAAATCCTCTCAGAGCCCCCCAAACCCCTTTAATTGCCCCCCAAATCCCCTCAGAGCCCCCCAAATGCCCTCAGAGCCCCCCCAAAATCCCCTCAGAGCCCCCCAAACCCCTTTAATTGCTCCCCAAATGCTCTCAGAGCCCCCCCAAATGCCCTCAGAGCCCCCCCCAGACCCCTCTCACCGCTCAGGGACAGCTCCACCTCGCTCTCCTCCTCCTCCCTCTCACCGCTCTCTTCCTCCTCCTCCTCCTCTTCCTCCTCCTCCAGGGCCCCCCCCAGGCGCTCCCGGCTCCTCGCAGCCCCCTCGGTGTCTCCTCTCTGCTCCTGCACCCGCTGGAGCTGCCGAAGGATTTGCCTCTGGAGGAGGAGGAGGAGGAGGAGGAGGAGGAGAGGGAGGAGAAGGAGGAGGAGGAGAAGGAGAAGGAGGAGGAGGAGGAGAAGGAGAAGGAGAAGGAGAAGGAGAAGGAGAAGGAGAAGGAGAAGGAGAAGGAGAAGGAGAGGGAGGTGATAAGGAGAAGGAGGAGGAGGAGGAGGAGGAGGAGGAGGAGGAGGAGGAGGAGGAGGAGGAGGAGGAGGAGATGGAGAGGGAGGAGGAGAAGGAGGAGGAGGAGGAGGAGGAGGAGATGGAGAGGGAGGAGGAGGAGGAGAAGGAGGAGGAGAAGGAGGAGGAGGAGATGGAGAGGGAGGAGGAGGAGGAGGAGGAGGAGGAGGAGGAGAAGGAGGAGGAGAAGGAGGAGGAGAAGGAGGAGGAGAAGGAGGAGGAGGAGGAGGAGGAGATGGAGAGGGAGGAGGAGAAGGAGGAGGAGATGGAGAAGAAGGAGAATAAGAGGGAGGAGAGGGAGATGAAGGTGGAGAGGGGGAGGAAGAGGGGGAGGAAGAGGAGGAGAAGAGGAGGAGGAGGAGGAGGAGAGGAGGAGGAGAGGAGGAGGAAGAGGAGGGGAGGAGGAAGAGGAGGGGAGGAGGAAGAGGAGGGGAGGAGGAAGAGGAGGAGGAAGAGGAGGAGGAGAGGAGAAGGAGAGGAGGAGGAGAGGAGGAGGAGAAGAGGAGGAGGAAGAGGAGGAGGAAGAGGAGGAGGAAGAGGAGGAGGAAGAGGAGGAGGAGGAGGAGAGGAGGAGGAAGAGGAGAGGAGGAGGAAGAGGAGAGGAGGAAGAGGAGAGGAGGAGGAGAGGAGGGAGGAGGGAGGAGGGAGGAGGAGAGGAGGAGGAAGAGGAGGAGGAGAGGAGGAGGAGAGGAGGAGGAGAAGAGGAGGAGGAAGAGGAGGAGGAAGAGGAGGAGGAAGAGGAGGAGGAGGAGGAGAAGAGGAGAAGAGGAGGAGAAGAGGAAGAGAAGAGGAGGAAGAAGAGGAGGAAGAAGAGGAGGAAGAAGAGGAGGAAGAAGAGGAGGAAGAGGAGGAGGAAGAGGAGGAAGAAGAGGAGGAAGAAGAGGAGGAAGAAGAGGAGGAAGAAGAGGAGGAAGAAGAGGATGAGAAGAGGAGGGGAGGAGAAAGAGGAGGAGGAGGAGGAAGAGGAGGAGGAGGAGGAAGAGGAGGAGGAGGAGGAGGAGGAGGAGGAGGAGGAGGAGGAGGAGGAGGAGGAGGAAGAGGAGAGGAGGAGGAGAGGAGGAGGAAGAGGAGAGGAGGAGGAAGAGGAGGAGGAAGAGGAGGAGGAAGAGGAGGAGGAAGAGAAGAGGAGGAAGAGAAGAGGAGGAAGAGAAGAGGAGGAAGAGAAGAGGAGGAAGAGAAGAGGAAGAGGAGAGGACGAAGAGGAGAGGAAGAGGAGAGGAGGAGGAAGAGGAGGAAGAAGAGGAGGAAGAAGAGGAGGAGGAAGAAGAGGAGGGAAGAGGAAGAGGAAGAGGAAGAGAAGAGGAGGAGGAGGAGGAGGAGGAAGAGCAGAGATGAAGCTGAGGCCTGGGAAGCCCTGAGGGGGTTGCTGAGGTGCCCCGCAGGGTTTAACCCTTTCCTCACCTGCAGCCCCGGGGCCGCGGCCGCCTCCGCGCGCTCCAGCGCCGTCTCCAGGCACCGTTGGAGCTCGGCCGGGGCCTCCCCGGCCTCCCCCATGGCCAGAGCCACGTTCAGCAAGGTCCTCCCCTCCTGAAGGGGCAAGAAGAGCCAGGAGAACCCCCCCGGGGGGACCCCAAAGGTCTCAGGAAGCATCAAAGGTCTCCAGGAGCCCCTCAAAGGCCTCAGGAAGCCCTCAAAGATATTGAGGAACCCCTTAAAGATCTCCAGGAGCCCCTCAAAGGCCTCAGGAAGCCCTCAAAGATATTGAGGAACCCCTTAAAGATCTCCAGGAGCCCCTCAAAGATCTCCAGGAGCCCCTCAAAGGTCTCAGAAAGCCCTCAAAGAGATTGAGGAGCCCCTCAAAGATCTCCAGGAGCCCCTCAAAGGTCTCCAGGAGCCCCTCAAAGATCTCCAGGAGCCCCTCAAAGATCTCCAGGAGCCCCTCAAAGGTCTCAGGAAGCCCTCAAAGATCTTGAGGAACCCCTTAAAGATCTCCAGGAGCCCCTCAAAGATCTCCAGGAGGCCCTCAAAGATCTCCAGGAGGCCCTCAAAGGTCTCCAGGAGCCCCTCAAAGATCTCAGGAAGTCCTCAAATACCTTGAGGAACCCCTTAAAGATCTCCAGGAACCCCTCAAAGATCTCCAGGAGCCCCTCAAAGGCCTCAGGAAGTCCTGAAATACCTTGAGGAACCCCTCAAAGATCTCCAGGAGCCCCTCAAAGACCTCCAGGAGCCCCTCAAAGACCTCCAGGAGCCCCTCAAAGATCTCCAGGAGCCCCTCAAAGCTCTCAGGAAGCCCTCAAAGATCTTGAGGAACCCCTTAAAGATCTCCAGGAGCCCCTCAAAGATCTCCAGGAGCCCCTCAAAGGTCTCAGGAAGCCCTCAAAGATCTGGAGGAACCCCTTAAAGATCTCCAGGAGCCCCTTAAAGATCTCCAAGAGCCCCTCAAAGGTCTCAGAAAGCCCTCAAAGAGATTGAGGAGCCCCTCAAAGATCTCCAGGAGCCCCTCAAAGATCTCCAGGAGCCCCTCAAAGATCTTGAAGAACCCCTCAAAGATCTTGAAGAACCCCTCAAAGATCTCCAGGAACCCCTTAAAGATCTCCAGGAGCCCCTCAAAGGCCTCAGGAAGTCCTCAAATACCTTGAGGAATCCCATAAAGACCTCCAGGAGCCCCTCAAAGGTCTCAGGGAGCCCCTCAAAGGCCTCAGGAAGTCCTCAATTACCTTGAGGAACCCCTCAAAGATCTCCAGGAGCCCCTCAAAGATCTCCAGGAGCCCCTCAAAGGTCTCAGGAAGCCCTCAAAGATCTTGAGGAACCCCTTAAAGATCTCCAGGAGCCCCTCAAAGATCTCCAGGAGCCCCTCAAAGGTCTCAGGGAGCCCCTCAAAGATCTCAGGAAGCCCTCAAAGATCTTGAGGAACCCCTTAAAGATCTCCAGGAGCCCCTCAAAGGTCTCAGGAAGCCCTCAAAGATCTTGAGGAACCCCTTAAAGATCTCCAGGAGCCCCTCAAAGATCTCCAGGAGCCCTCAAAGATCTTGAGGAACCCCTTAAAGATCTCCAGGAGCCCCTCAAAGATCTCCAGGAGCCCCTCAAAGGTCTCAGAAAGCCCTCAAAGAGATTGAGGAGCCCCTCAAAGATCTCCAGGAGCCCCTCAAAGATCTCCAGGAGCCCCTCAAAGATCTTGAAGAACCCCTCAAAGATCTTGAGGAGCCCCTTAAAGATCTCCAGGAACCCCTTAAAGATCTCCAGGAGCCCCTCAAAGGCCTCAGGAAGTCCTCAAATACCTTGAGGAACCCCTTAAAGATCTCCAGGAGCCCCTCAAAGATCTCCAGGAGCCCCTCAAAGATCTCAGGAAGCCCTCAAAGATCTCCAGGAGCCCCTCAAAGATCTCCAGGAGCCCTCAAAGATCTTGAGGAGCCCCTCAAAGATCTCCAGGAGCCCCTCAAAGATATCCAGGAGCCCCTCAAAGATCTCAGGAAGCCCTCAAAGATCTCCAGGAGCCCCTCAAAGGCCTCAGGAATTCCTCAAATATCTTGAGGAACCCCTTAAAGATCTCCAGGAGCCCCTCAAAGGTCTCAGGAAGCCCTCAAAGATCTCCAGGAGCCCCTCAAAGATCTCCAGGAGCCCCTCAAAGATCTCCAGGAACCCCTTAAAGATCTCCAGGAGCCCCTCAAAGGCCTCAGGAAGCCCTCAAAGATATTGAGGAACCCCTTAAAGATCTCCAGGAGCCCCTCAAAGATCTCCAGGAGCCCCTCAAAGATCTCCAGGAGCCCCTCAAAGATCTCCAGGAACCCCTTAAAGATCTCCAGGAGCCCCTCAAAGGCCTCAGGAAGTCCTCAAATACCTTGAGGAATCCCATAAAGACCTCCAGGAGCCCCTCAAAGGTCTCAGGGAGCCCCTCAAAGGCCTCAGGAAGCCCTCAAAGATCTTGAGGAACCCCTTAAAGATCTCCAGGAGCCCCTCAAAGGTCTCAGGAAGCCCTCAAAGAGATTGAGGAGCCCCTCAAAGATCACAGAAAGCCCTCAAAGATCTTGAGGAACCCCTTAAAGACCTCCAGGAGCCCCTCAAAGATATCCAGGAGCCCCTCAAAGATCTCAGGAAGCCCTCAAAGACCTCCAGGAGCCCCTCAAAGATCTCCAGGAGCCGCTCAAAGGCCTCAGGAAGTCCTCAAATACCTTGAGGAACCCCTCAAAGATCTCCAGGAGCCCCTCAAAGATCTCCAGGAGCCCCTCAAAGGTCTCAGGAAGCCCTCAAAGATCTTGAGGAACCCCTTAAAGATCTCCAGGAGCCCCTCAAAGATCTCCAGGAGCCCCTCAAAGGTCTCAGGAAGCCCTCAAAGAGATTGAGGAACCCCATAAAGATCTCCAGGAGCCCCTCAAAGGTCTCAGGAAGCCCTCAAAGATCTCCAGGAGCCCCTCAAAGATCTCGAGGAGCCCCTCAAAGAACCTGATGAGCTCCTCAAAGCCCTCAGGAGCCCCTTAATTGACCCAAGGAACCCTCAAGGAACCCCTCTGAGGACCTGATGAGCTCCTCAGAGCCCCAAGGAACCCCCTAAAGACCCAAGGAAACCCTCAAGTGACCCAAGGAGCCCCTGGAAGCCCCTGAGATGCCCTCAGATCCCCCAGGAACCCCTGGAGATGCCCTCAGAGCCCCCAGGAACCCCTGGAGATGCCCTCAGAGCCCCCAGGAACCCCTGGAGATGCCCTCAGAGCCCCCAGAACCCCCTGAGATGCCCTCAGATCCCCCAGGAACCCCTGGAGATGCCCTCAGAGCCCCCAGGAACCCCCGGAGATGCCCTCAGATCCCCCAGGAACCCCTGGAGATGCCCTCAGAGCCCCCAAGAAGCCCCTGAGATGCCCTCAGATCCCCCAGGAACCCCTGGAGATGCCATCAGAGCCCCCCAGGAACCCCTGGAGATGCCCTCAGAGCCCCCCAGGAACCCCTGGAGATGCCCTCAGAGCCCCCAGAACCCCCTGAGATGCCCTCAGATCCCCCTGGAAGACCCTGAGATGCCCTCAGATCCCCCAGGAACCCCTGGAGATGCCCTCAGAGCCCCCTGGAAGCCCTGGAGATGCCCTCAGATCCCCCAGGAACCCCCTGAGATGCCCTCAGATCCCCCAGGAACCCCTGGAGATGCCCTCAGAGCCCCCTGGAAGCCCTGGAGATGCCCTCAGATCCCCCAGAAATCCCTGGAGATGCCCTCAGATCCCCCTGGAAGCCACGGAGATGTCCTCAAAGCCCCCTGGAAGCCCCTGAGATGCCCTCAGAGACCCCAGGAACCCCTGGAGATGCCCTCAGATCCCCTCAGAAGCCCCTGGAGATGCCCTCAGATCCCCCAAGAAGCCCCTGAGATGCCCTCAGAGCCCCCAAGAAGCCCCTGAGATGCCCTCAGAGCCCCCAAGAAGCCCCTGAGATGCCCTCAGGTCCCCTCAGAAGCCCCTGGAGATGCCCTCAGAGCCCCCAAGAAGCCCCTGAGATGCCCTCAGAGCCCCTTGGAACTCCTGTAGATGCCCTCAGATCCCCCTGGAACCCCTGGAGATGCCCTCAGATCCCCCAGAACCCCCTGAGATGCCCTCAGATCCCCCAGGAACCCCCTGAGATGCCCTCAGATCCCCCAGGAACCCCTGGAGATGCCCTCAGAACCCCCAAGAAGCCCCGGAGATGCCCTCAGAACCCCCAGGAACCCCTGGAGATGCCCTCAGATCCCCCAGGAACCCCCTGAGATGCCCTCAGAGCCCCCAAGAAGCCCCTGAGATGCCCTCAGATCCCCCAGGAACCCCTGGAGATGTCCTCAGATCCCCCAGGAACCCCCGGAGATGCCCTCAGAGCCCCCAGGAACCCCTGGAGATGCCCTCAGGAGCCCCCCAGAAGCCCCTGAGATGCCCTCAGAGCCCCCAAGAAGCCCCTGAGATGCCCTCAGAACCTCCAGGAAGCCCCTGAGATGCCCTCAAAGCCCCCAGAACCCCCTGAGATGCCATCAGAGCCCCCCAGGAACCCCTGGAGATGCCCTCAGAACCTCCAGGAAGCCCCTGAGATGCCCTCAAAGCCCCCAGAACCCCCTGAGATGCCATCAGAGCCCCCCCTCCAGGAGGGCCCCCCCCCTGCTCACCTCGAGGGCGTCTCCGCGTCGCAGCTCCAGCTCCTGCCGGAAGTGGTGGACGGCGCGCGCGTGGTCCCCGAGGTCCCCGAAGGTGGTGGCCAAGGAGACGTGGATGACGGCCAAGTCCTCCGGGGGCTTCCCGAGCTCCAGGGCGAGGTCCAACTGTCCCCACCACCACCACCACCACCCCCAACCACCATCCAGAAGGTTCCATCAGCACAGGAGAACCTTCCAGGAAGCGTTCCTGAGGTCCCCAAGAGAGGGGGGGGGTGGAGGTTCTTCACCTGCTTCCGGTAGGACTCGGCGGCGCGGCCGAAGTCCCCGTGCTTGGAGAAGGTGTCCCCGAGCTCCTCGTAGAGGGCCACCAAGGCCCCACGGTCGTTGGGTGATGCCTCCTCCAGGGCCTCCTGGAGCCGAGTCACCTTGGTGGCTGCGGAGGGTGGAGAGGTGGGAGACACCACGATCACCCCTGGGGGCACCGGGACCCCTCTGAGGGGCATCTGAGGGGGGTTCCTGTCTCCACCAGGGGCTCCTTGAACCCTCTGGTGGCACCTGAGGGGGTTCCAGTCCCATTTGGTGGCATCTGAGGAGGTTCCCCAACCCATCGGGTGGCTCCTTGAACCCTCTGGTGGCATCTGAGGGGGTTCCCTGACTCCTCTGGTGGCATCTGAGGGGGTTCCTGTCTCCACCAGGGGCTTCTTGGACCATCTGGTGGTATCTGAGGGGCTTCCAGTCCCCTCTGGTGGCATCTGAGGAGGTTCCCTGGCCCATCTGGTGGCATCTGAGGGGGTTCCAGTCCCCTCTGGTGGCATCTGAGGGGGTTCCTGTCTCCACCAGGGGCTTCTTGGACCATCTGGTGGCATCTGAGGGGGTTCCAGTCCCCTCTGGTGGCATCTGAGGGGGTTTCTGTCTCCACCAGGGGCTCGGTGGCTCCTCTGGTGGCATCTGAGGGGGTTCCCTGACTCCTCTGTTGGCATCTGAGGGGGTTCCCTGGCCCATTTGGTGGCTCCTTGGACCCTCTGGTGGCACCTGAGGGGGTTCCAGTCCCCTCTGGTGGCATCTGAGAAGGTTCCCAGTCCCCTCTGGTGGCATCTGAGGGGGTTCCTGATTCCACCAGTGGCTCCCTGGACCCTCTGGTGGCACTTGAGGAGGTTCCAGTCCCATTTGGTGGCATCTGAGGAGGTTCCCCAACCCATCGGGTGGCTCATTGAACCCTCTGGTGGCATCTGAGGGGGTTCCCTGACTCCTCTGGTGGCATCTGAGGGGGTTCCTGTCTCCACCAGGGGCTTCTTGGACCATCTGGTGGTATCTGAGGGGCTTCCAGTCCCCTCTGGTGGCATCTGAGGAGGTTCCCTGGCCCATCTGGTGGCATCTGAGGGGGTTCCAGTCCCCTCTGGTGGCATCTGAGGGGGTTCCTGTCTCCACCAGGGGCTTCTTGGACCATCTGGTGGTATCTGAGGGGCTTCCAGTCCCCTCTGGTGGCATCTTAGGGGGTTCCCTGACTCCTGTGGTGGCATCTGAGGAGGTTCTCTGGCCCATCTGGTGGCTCATTGAACCCTCTGGTGGCATCTGAGGGGGATCCAGTCCCATCTGGTGGCATCTGAGGGGGTTCCCTGGCCCATCTGCTGGTTCCTTGGACCCTCTGGTGGCATCTGAGGGGGTTCCCTGGCCCATCTGGTGGCATCTGAGGGGGTTCCAGTCCCCTCTGGTGGCATCTGAGGGGGTTCCTGTCTCCACCAGAGGTTCAGTGCCCCCTCTGGAGGCATCTGAGGGGGTTCTATGGCCCATCTAGTGGTTCCTTGGACCCTCTGGTGGCACCTGAGGAGGTTCCCTGGCCCATCTGGTGGCATCTGAGGGGGTTCCCTGGCCCATCTGGTGGCATCTGAGGGGGTTTCTGTCTTCACCAAGGACTCGGTGGCTCCTCTGGTGGCATCAGAGGGGGTTCCATGGCCCATCTGGTGGCTCCTTGGACCCTCTGGTGGCATCTGAGGGGGATCCAGTCCCATCTGGTGGCATCTGAGGGGGTTCCCTGGCCCATCTGCTGGTTCCTTGGACCCTCTGGTGGCATCTGAGGGGGTTCCTGATTCCACCAGTGGCTCCCTGGACCCTCTGGTGGTATCTGAGTGGGTTCCCTGGCCCATCTGGTGGCATCTGAGGGGGTTCCCCGGCCCATCTGGTGGCTCATTGAACCCTCTGGTGGCATCTGAGGGGGTTCCTGTCTCCACCAGAGGTTCAGTGCCCCTTCTGGTGGCATCTGAGGGGGTTCTATGGCCCATCCAGTGGTTCCTTGGACCCTCTGGTGGCACCTGAGGAGGTTCCATTCCCTTCTGGTGGCATCTGAGGAGGTTCCCCAACCCATCGGGTGGCTCCTTGAACCCTCTGGTGGCATCTGAGGGGGTTCCTGTCTCCACCAGGGGCTTCTTGGACCATCTGGTGGTATCTGAGGGGCTTCCAGTCCCCTCTGGTGGCATCTGAGGAGGTTCCCTGAACCATCTGGTGGCATCTGAGGGGGTTCCAGTCCCCTCTGGTGGCATCTGAGGGGGTTCCTGTCTCCACCAGGGGCTTCTTGGACCCTCTGGTGGCATCTGAGGGGGTTCCATGGCCCATCTGGTGGCTCCTTGGACCCTCTGGTGGCACTTGAGGAGGTTCCAGTCCCATTTGGTGGCATCTGAGGAGGTTCCCTGAACCATCTGGTGGCATCTGAGGGGGTTCCCTGACTCCTCTGGTGGCATCTGAGGGGGTTCCTGTCTCCACCAGGGGCTTCTTGGACCATCTGGTGGTATCTGAGGGGCTTCCAGTCCCCTCTGGTGGCATCTGAGGAGGTTCCATGGCCCATCTGGTGGCATCTGAGGGGGTTCCAGTCCCCTCTGGTGGCATCTGAGGGGGTTCCTGTCTCCACCAGGGGCTTCTTGGACCATCTGGTGGCATCTGAGGGGGTTCCAGTCCCCTCTGGTGGCATCTGAGGGGGTTTCTGTCTCCACCAGGGGCTCGGTGGCTCCTCTGGTGGCATCTGAGGGGGTTCCCTGACTCCTCTGTTGGCATCTGAGGGGGTTCCATGGCCCATTTGGTGGCTCCTTGGACCCTCTGGTGGCACCTGAGGGGGTTCCAGTCCCCTCTGGTGGCATCTGAGGGGGTTCCTGATTCCACCAGTGGCTCCCTGGACCCTCTGGTGGTATCTGAGTGGGTTCCCTGGCCCATCTGGTGGGCCTCATCCCTCTTCCAGAACCTTCTACCACCCCCTGAAGCCACCACCTTGACCCTGGAGTCACCATCCCACCACTGGAAACACCAACCTGTCCTTGAGGAACCTCCTCCTCCAGGACCTTCTCCAACCCCTGGAGACACCTCCTCACCCACAGGGACCTCATCCCTCTTCCAGAACCTTCTCCCACCTCCTGGTGCCACCACCCCACCCTTGGGGCCACCAACTTGACCCTGGAGCCACCATCCCACCACTGGAAACACCAACCTGCCCTTGAGGAACCTCCTCCTCCAGGACCTTCTCCCAACCCCTGGAGACACCTCCTCACCCACGGGGACCTCATCCCTCTTCCAGAACCTTCTCCCACCCAATCTCTCACCGTAGCGGAGGTTGCCCTTGACCACCTCCCGTTGCCGCGGTTGCCTCGAGCCCAGGGCGAAGGCCACCTTCAAGGCCCTCTTGGCGGCGGCGAAGTCCCCGAGGCTCAGCAGGACCTGAGGGAACATCAGGAGAACCTTCACAGGAGGAACCAAGAGGGAGGGTCCAAGGGGCGGTGGGAGGGACCCAACCTGGGCGGTGCTGCTGCAGCAGTCGCTCTCCAGGGTCTTCTCCTGCAGGCGGTGGGCGCAGTCCCGCGCCCGCGCCAGGCACCGAAGGGCGCCCGAGGGGTCCCCGTCCCGCTGGAGGATGTTCCCCAGGTTGAAGTAGGCGCGGAAGAGGTCCTCGTCCAAGTGGGCTTGGCTGCCAAAAAGGGAGGCCAATCCCATCTGGAAGCCCTCCAGATGTGGCTCCAACCCAACTGGAGGTGCCACCAGGGATGGATCCAACCCTAAAGCCAACCCCAACCCAACTGGAGGTGCCACCAGGGATGGATCCAACTCCAAAGCCAACCCCAACCCAACTGGAGGTGACACCAGGGATGGATCCAACCCCAAATCCAACCCCAACCCAACTGGAGGTGACACCAGGGATGGATCCAACCCTAAAGCCAACCCCAACCCAACTGGAGGTGACACCAGGGATGGATCCAACCCTAAAGCCAACCCCAACCCAACTGGAGGTGACACCAGGGATGGATCCAACCCTAAAGCCAACCAAAACCCAACTGGAGGTGACACCAGGGATGGATCCAACTCCAAAGCCAACCCCAACCCAACTGGAGGTGACACCAGGGATGGATCCAACCCTAAAGCCAACCCCAACCCAACTGGAGGTGACACCATGGATGGATCCAACCCTAAAGCCAACCCCAACCCAACTGGAGGTGACACCATGGATGGATCCAACTCCAAAGCCAACCCCAACCCAACTGGAGGTGACACCAGGGATGGATCCAACCCTAAAGCCAACCCCAACCCAACTGGAGATGACACCAGGGATGGATCCAACTCCAAATCCAACCCCAACCCAACTGGAGGTGCCACCAGGGATGGATCCAACCCTAAAGCCAACCCCAACCCAACTGGAGGTGACACCAGGGATGGATCCAACTCCAAATCCAACCCCAACCCAACTGGAGGTGCCACCAGGGATGGATCCAACTCTAAAGCCAACCCCAACCCAACTGGAGATGACACCAGGGATGGATCCAACTCCAAAGCCAACCCCAACCCAACTGGAGGTGCCACCAGGGATGGATCCAACTCCAAATCCAACCCCAACCCAACTGGAGGTGCCACCAGGGATGGATCCAACCCTAAAGCCAACCCCAACCCAACTGGAGGTGACACCAGGGATGGATCCAACCCTAAAGCCAACCCCAACCCAACTGGAGGTGACACCAGGGATGGATCCAACTCCAAATCCAACCCCAACCCAACTGGAGGTGCCACCAGGGATGGATCCAACCCTAAAGCCAACCCCAACCCAACTGGAGGTGCCACCAGGGATGGATCCAACCCTAAAGCCAACCCCAACCCAACTGGAGGTGACACCAGGGATGGATCCAACTCCAAAGCCAACCCCAACCCAACTGGAGGTGCCACCAGGGATGGATCCAACCCTAAAGCCAACCCCAACCCAACTGGAGGTGACACCAGGGATGGATCCAACTCCAAATCCAACCCAACTGGAGGTGTCACCAGGGATGGATCCAACTCCAACTCCAACCCCAACCCAACTGGAGGTGACACCAGGGATGGATCCAACTCCAAAGCCAACCCCAACCCAACTGGAGGTGCCACCAGGGATGGATCCAACCCTAAAGCCAACCCCAACCCAAGTGGAGATGACACCAGGGATGGATCCAACTCCAAATCCAACCCAACTGGAGGTGCCACCAGGGATGGATCCAACCCTAAAGCCAACCCCAACCCAACTGGAGGTGACACCAGGGATGGATCCAACCCTAAAGCCAACCCCAACCCAACTGGAGGTGCCACCAGGGATGGATCCAACCCTAAAGCCAACCCCAACCCAACTGGAGGTGACACCAGGGATGGATCCAACCCTAAAGCCAACCCCAACCCAACTGGAGGTGCCACCAGGGCTGGATCCCACCCCAAATCCCCCTCTGGCCCCTCCATACTCCGAGAGGAAGATGCTCTTCCGCAGGAAGTGGTCGCACTTGGCCGGTTCCCGGAGGCTGTCGTAAACCAGGCCCAGGTTGAGGTAGAGGCGGCTCCGCATCTCCGTCAGCTCCCGGGCTGGAACGGCTCCTGTGGGAAAGGAGAACCTCCAGGGGCTGGAGAGGACCTCCTGGAGCTGGAACAGCCCCTCCTGGAGCTTGGATGTGGCTCCTGGAGCTGGAACAGCCCCTCCTGGAGCTTGGATGTGGCTCCTGGAGCTGGAAAAGCCCCACCAGGAGCGGGAAAAGAACCTCCTGGAGCTGGGAAAGAACCTCCTGGAGCTGGGAAAGAACCTCCTGGAGCTGGGAAAGAACCTCCTGGAGCTGGGAAAGAACCTCGTGGAGCTGGGAAAGAACCTCGTGGAGCTGGGAAAGAACCTCGTGGAGCTGGGAAAGAACCTCGTGGAGCTGGGAAAGAACCTCGTGGAGCTGGGAAAGAACCTCGTGGAGCTGGGAAAGAACCTCGTGGAGCTGGGAAAGAACCTCCTGGAGCTGGAAAAGAACCTCCTGGAGCTGGGAAAGAACCTCCTGGAGCTGGGAAAGAACCTCCTGGAGCTGGGAAAGAACCTCCTGGAGCTGGAAAAGAACCTCGTGGAGCTGGAAAAGAACCTCGTGGAGCGGGAAAAGAACCTCCTGGAGCTGGGAAAGAACCTCGTGGAGCGGGAAAGAACCTCCTGGAGCTGGGAAAGAACCTCGTGGAGCTGGGAAAGAACCTCGTGGAGCTGGGAAAGAACCTCCTGGAGCGGGAAAAGAACCTCCTGGAGCTGGGAAAGAACCTCCTGGAGCTGGAAAAGAACCTCGTGGAGCGGGAAAAGAACCTCCTGGAGCTGGGAAAGAACCTCCTGGAGCTGGGAAAGAACCTCCTGGAGCTGGAAAAGAACCTCCTGGAGCTGGGAAAGAACCTCCTGGAGCTGGAAAAGAACCTCGTGGAGCGGGAAAAGAACCTCCTGGAGCTGGGAAAGAACCTCCTGGAGCTGGGAAAGAACCTCCTGGAGCTGGGAAAGAACCTCCTGGAGCTGGGAAAGAACCTCCTGGAGGTTGGATGTGGCTCCTGGAGCTGGAAAATCTCACCAGGAGCTGGAATTTTGCTACAGAGGCTGGAAAAGCCCCACCAGGAGCTGGAAAAGCCCCACCAGGAGCTGGAAAAGCCCCACCAGGAGCTTGGATGTCACTCCTGGAGGTGGAAAAGCCCCTCCTGGAGCTGGGATGTAGCTCCTTGAGGTGGAAAAACCCCACCAGGAGGTGGAAAATCCCCTCCTGGAGCTGGAAAAGCCCCACCAGGAGCTGGAATTTTGCTCCAGAGGCTGGAAAAGCCCCACCAGGAGCTGGAAAAGCCCCACCAGGAGCTGGAAAAGCCCCACCAGGAGCTGGAATTTTGCTACAGAGGCTGGAAAAGCCCCACCAGGAGCTTGGATGTCACTCCTGGAGCTGGAAAAGCCCCACCAGGAGCTGGGATTTGGCTCCTGGACCTGGAAAAGCCCCTCTTGGAGATAGAAAAGCCCCACCAGGAGCTTGGATGTCGCTCCTGGAGGTGGAAAAGCCCCTCCTGGAGGTGGAAAAGCCCCTCCTGGAGCTTGGATGTCGCTCCTGGAGTTGGAAAAGCTCCACCAGGAGCTGGAAAAGCCCCACCTGGAGCTTGATGTGGCTCCTGGAGGTGGAAAAGCCCCACCTGGAGCTTGAATGTGGCTCCTGGAGGTGGAAAAGCCCCACCTGGAGCTTGGATGTGGCTCCTGGACCTGGAAAAGCCCCTCTTGGAGATAGAAAAGCCCCACCAGGAGCCTGGATGTGGCTCCTGGAGCTGGAAAAGCCCCACCAGGAGCTGGAAAAGCCCCACCAGGAGCTGGAAAAGCCCCACCAGGAGCTGGGTTGTCCCTCACCTTCCAGCTTCTCCTCCACGATCTCCAGGCTGGTCCGGAAGGCCTCCTCGGCCTGGCGCAGCTCCGGCTCCGCCTCCCCGGGCGCGCGGCTGTCGGCCATGAACATGAAGGTGCGGCCGATGGTGGCCCAAGCGCGTTGTTCCTCCGTGGGATCCCCCAGGGAACGGGCCAGGTCCAGGTGCTGTCGCTGGTGCTGGAGAACCAGGGAATGGGGGGTTGGAAGGGCCCTCAAAACTCATGGAAACGGGGAATGGGTTGGGTTGGAAGGGACCTTAAAGACCACGGAATGGGTTGGGTTGGAAGGGACCTTCAAGACCATGGAATGGGTTGGGTTGGAAAGGACCTTCAAGACCATGGAATGGGTTGGGTTGGAAGGGACCTTCAAGACCATGGGTTGGGTTGGGTTGGAAGGGACCTTAAAGACCATGGAATGGGTCGGGTTGGAAGGGACCTTCAAGACCATGGAATGGGTTGGGTTGGAAGGGACCTTAAAGACCATGGAATGGGTCGGGTTGGAAGGGACCTCAAAGACCATGGAATGGGTCGGGTTGGAAGGGACCTTCAAGACCATGGAATGGGTCGGGTTGGAAGGGACCTTCAAGACCATGGAATGGGTTGGGTTGGAAGGGACCTTCAAGACCATGGAAGGGATCCCTTCGTAAGGTCCACCTTAGGTCCATCTTTCCCCCCCTCGATTCCAGAAGATTCCCAACCTTCAGGGCGGCCTGGAAGTCCTCCAGCTCCGCCAAGCGTTCGCCGATCTTCCGATGGGCGACGGCGCAGCCGATCCCGTCCCCGACTCCTTCCAGGAGCAGCAGCTCCCGACGATGTTCTTCCAGAGCTTCTTCATAACGACCTGGTGGTGGGGTTGGACGACTCGTTGGGAACCCCCTTTTGGGAGGTCCCACGTGGGAGGTGGTGATGGGATGGGAAGGACCCAACCGTGGCCGGCGAGGACCTCCCCGAGCTGATTGCAAAGCGCGGCCTCCTCGGCGACGTTCCCGCTGCGCTCCGCCTTCTCCTTCGCCTTCCGGAGCTCTGGGGGTGAAGGGAGGGGTGGGGTTGGGGGATCCCCACCCACCTCGGCACCCCAAATGTCACCTCAGCACCCCAAAAAGCCACCTCTGCACCCCAAAAACCCATCCTGGAAGACAAAACCCACCTCTGCACCCCAAGAAACCCACCCAGGACCCCCCAAAAAAACACCTCTGCACCTCAAAAACTCACCCCAGACCACAAAACCCACCTCTGCACCCCAAAAACACCACCTCTGCACCCTAAAAAAATGCTGCAACCCAATGACCCCTCCCTGCACCCCAAAAACCCCACCCCGGACCCCAAAAGCCACCTCTGCACCCCAAAAGCCACGTCTGCACCCCAAAAACCCATCCTGGAAGACAAACCCCCCCCGTGCACCCAAAGAAACCCACCCAGGACCCCAAAAGTCACCTCTGCACCCCCAAAACCGGCCTCTGCACCCCAAAATCCAACCCAGACCACAAAACCCCCCTCTGCACCCCAAAACACCACCTCAGCACCCCAAAAAGCCACCCCGGACCCCAAAAAGCCATCCTGGAAGACAAAACCCCCCTCTGCACCCCAAGAAACCCACCCAGGACCCCAAAAAAACACCTCTGCACCCCAAAAACTCACCCCAGACCACAAAACCCACCTCTGCACCCCAAAAACACCACCTCTGCACCCCAAAATCCCACCTCAGACAACAAAACCCACCTCTGCACCCCAAAAAACCACCTCTGCACCCTAAAAAAATGCTGCAACCCAATGACCCCTCCCTGCACCCCAAAAACCCCACCCCGGACCCCAAAAGCCACCTCTGCACCCCAAAAACCCATCCTGAAAGACACCCCCCCCCCCTGTGCACCCAAAGAAACCCACCCAGGACCCCAAAAGTCACCTCTGCACCCCCAAAACCGGCCTCTGCACCCCAAAATCCAACCCAGACCACAAAACCCCCCTCTGCACCCCAAAACACCACCTCAGCACCCCAAAAAGCCACCCCGGACCCAAAATGCCATCCTGGAAGACAAAACCCACCTCTGCACCCCAAGAACCCCACCCAGGACCCAAAAAAAACACCTCAGCACCCCAAAATCCCACCCCAGACCACAAAACCCACCTCTGCACCCCAAAAACACCACCTCTGCACCCCAAAATCCCACCTCTGCACCCCAAAAGCCCCACCCTGCACCCCAAAAAACCACCTCTGCACCCCAAAACCCCATCCTGGAAGACAAAACCCACCTCTGCACCCCAAAACACCACCCAGGACCCCAAAAACACCTCTGCACCTCAAAATCTCCACCCCAGACCACAAAATCCCCCTCTGCACCCCAAAAAACCACCTCTGCACCCCAAAAAATGCTGCAACCCAATGACCCCTCCCTGCACCCCAAAAACCCAACCCCGGACCCCAAAAGCCACCTCTGCACCCCAAAAATCCATCCTGGAAGACAACCCCCCCCCTGTGCACCCAAAGAAACCCACCCAGGACCCCAAAAGTCACCTCTGCACCCCAAAAACCGGCCTCTGCACCCAAAATCCAACCCAGACCACAAAACCCCCCTCTGCACCCCAAAACACCACCTCAGCACCCCAAAAAGCCACCCCGGACCCCAAAAACCCATCCTGGAAGACAAAACCCACCTCTGCACCCCAAGAAACCCACCCAGGACCCCAAAAAAAACACCTCTGCACCCCAAAATCCCACCCCAGACCACAAAACCCACCTCTGCACCCAAAAACACCACCTCTGCACCCTAAAAAAATGCTGCAACCCAATGACCCCTCCCTGCACCCCAAAAACCCCACCCCGGACCCCAAAAGCCACCCCTGCACCCCAAAAACCCATCCTGGAAGACAAAACCCACCTCTGCACCCCAAAACACCACCCAGGACGCCCAAAAACACCTCTGCACCTCAAAAACTCCACCCCAGACCACAAAATCCCCCTCTGCACCCCAAAAACCAGCCTCTGCACCCCAAAAACACCACCCCAGACAACAAAACCCACCTCTGCACCCCAAAAAATAACCTCTGCACCCTAAAAAATGCTGCAACCCAATGACCCCTCCCTGCACCCCAAAAACCCCACCCCGGACCCCAAAAGCCACCTCTGCACCCCAAAAACCCATCCTGAAAGACACCCCCCCCCTGTGCACCCAAAGAAACCCACCCAGGACCCCAAAAGTCACCTCTGCACCCCAAAAACCAACCCAGACCACAAAACCCCCCTCTGCACCCAAAACACCACCTCAGCACCCCAAAAAGCCACCCCGGACCCCAAAAAGCCATCCTGGAAGACAAACCCCCCCTCTGCACCCCAAGAAACCCACCCAGGACCCCAAAAAAACACCTCAGCACCCCAAACCCCCATCCTGGACCACAAAACCCCCCCTTTGCACCCCAAAAAACCACCTCTGCACCCTAAAAAATGGTGCAACCCAAGACCCCCCCACTGCACCCCAAAACTCACCTCTGCACCCCAAGAAACCCACCCAGGACCCCCCAAAAAACACCTCTGCACCTCAAAAACTCACCCCAGACCACAAAACCCCCCTCTGCACCCCAAAAACACCACCTCTGCACCCCAAAATCCCACCTCAGACAACAAAACCCACCTCTGCACCCCAAAAAACCACCTCTGCACCCCAAAAACACCACCCCAGACAACAAAACCCACCTCTGCACCCCAAAAAATGCTGCAACCCAAGACCCCCCCTCTGCACCCCAAAAACCCCACCCCGGACCCCAAAAGCCACCCCTGCACCCCAAAAACCATCCTGGAAGACAAACTCCCCCTGTGCACCCAAAGAAACCCACCCAGGACCCCAAAAAAACACCTCTGCACCCCAAAATCCCACCCCAGACCACAAAACCCCCCTCTGCACCCCAAAAACACCACCTCTGCACCCCAAAAAATGCTGCAACCCAAGACCCCCCCACTGCACCCCAAAACTCACCTCTGCACCCCAAGAAACCCACCCAGGACCCCCCAAAAAACACCTCTGCACCTCAAAAACTCACCCCAGACCACAAAACCCACCTCTGCACCCCAAAAACACCACCTCTGCACCCCAAAAAATGCTGCAACCCAATGACCCCTCCCTGCACCCCAAAAACCCAACCCCGGACCCCAAAAGCCACCCCTGCACCCCAAAAACCCATCCTGGAAGACAAACCCCCCCCTGTGCACCCAAAGAAACCCACCCAGGACCCCAAAAAACCACCTCTGCACCCCAAAATCCCACCCCAGACAACAAAACCCACCTCTGCACCCCAAAAAACCACCTCTGCACCCCAAAAAATGCTGCAACCCAAGACCCCCCCACTGCACCCCAAAACCACCTCTGCACCCCAAAAACCCTGCAACCCAATGACCCCTCCCTGCACCCCAAAAACCCCATCCTGGACCCCAAAAGCCACCTCTGCACCCCAAAACCCCATCCTGGAAGACAAAACCCACCTCTGCACCCCAAGAAACCCACCCAGGACCCCCCAAAAAACACCTCTGCACCTCAAAAACTCACCCCAGACCACAAAACCCACCTCTGCACCCCAAAAACACCACCTCTGCACCCCAAAATCCCACCTCAGACAACAAAACCCACCTCTGCACCCCAAAAAATAACCTCTGCACCCTAAAAAAATGCTGCAACCCAATGACCCCTCCTGCACCCCAAAAACCCAACCCCGGACCCCAAAAGCCACCCCTGCACCCCAAAAGCCACCCCTGCACCCCAAAAAACCCATCCTGGAAGACACCCCCCCCCGTGCACCCAAAGAAACCCACCCAGGACCCCAAAAGTCACCTCTGCACCCCAAAAACGGCCTCTGCACCCCAAAATCCAACCCAGACCACAAAACCCCCCTCTGCACCCCAAAACACCACCTCAGCACCCCAAAAAGCCACCCCGGACCCCAAAAAGCCATCCTGGAAGACAAACCCCCCTCTGCACCCCAAGAAACCCACCCAGGACCCCAAAAGTCACCTCAGCACCCCAAAAAATGCTGCAACCCGAGAACCCCCCCTCTGCAACCCAAAACTCACCCCAGAGCAGCCCCAGTTCTGTGCTCCCAGTACCCCCAGTACTCCCAGTACCCCATAGTAGCCCCAGCTCTGTGCTCCCAGTACTCCCAGTACTCCCCAGTACCCCATAGTAGCCCCAGCTCTGTGCTCC
>JAUMJL010002322.1:0-17548 GCA_033558185.1 Dromococcyx pavoninus | reverse complement strand
GTCGGAGCGACAGCGCCGTGGGGTCTGGGGCAGCCCGCAGGGACAGGGACAGGGGAGAGGGGGACAGGGACAGCTCGAGGGGACAGGGGGACGAGAACAGGGACAGGTCACAAGGGACAGGGACAGAGTTATGGGGACAGGGACAGCTCGTGGGGACAGGGACAGCTGGGGCCACAGGGACAGGCCATGGGGCAGGCTGTGGGGGCAGAGGGGCAGGAGCTGGGCAGGCAGGGCACGCTGGCCAGGCCAGGCCAGGGCCAGTGGCCACCACGTGCCTTAGGCAAGGCCTCCCCACGGGGCCAAGGTCCTGGTGGCCCAGGTCAGGGCATCCCCGCATTGATCCGGAACAAGGACAGGGACACAGAGCCAGCCACGTGGCGCCTTTATTCATACAATGAGGACGGGGCCACTGTGGGCAGTGGGCGCCGGCACGGGGTCCCCCTCTGACGTGAAGTAGCCGATAAGTGCCCGCACCCCGGCCTTCAGCCCCGGCTGCAGCCCCAGCTGCACTCCCAGCGCCACGGGGCCACCGGCAGCGGTGACGATGGCGGCCAGGCCGGCATAGCCCAGGTCCTCAGCGGCCTCCAGGGCGCGGGTGGAGGCCATGGCCTCGCAGCCCTGGAAGGCGTAGTAGATGCTGGTGCCCAGGTTGTAGAAAGTGCTGACGCCCGGCACCCATGCCAGCACCCCATGCGCCTTCTGCTCCCCGGGCGGGTTGCAGGCATCCTCGTCCTCACGGCGGCGGCGGGCAATGCGTCGGCACACGGGCAGCCACGCAGGAGCCCTGGTGCTCGGAAGCCCCGTGGCTGAGGGCACTGAGGGTGCAGTGGGGTGGGCGCCCGCGTACTGGGTGGGTGTCACGCAGCGCCGCGGAGGGGCAGAGCCCCCTGGCTGCGCCAGGCTGAGCAGGAGGGACAGAGTCTGGGGGGGTGGGGCGTCCCGCAGCCGTGCCAGCCCCCGCAGCAGTGCTGCAGCCTTGGCCGGCCCCATCTCCCGCACCAGTGCCAGCACCTCCACCTCGGCCTGGGGCGCGCAGCCCGCCCCGCTCAGCGCCAGGGACATGGCGGCACGTGCCAGGGCTCGGGGCGGCGGCAGCAGCCGGTTGAACCCGGGCAAGGCTTCAGGGCGCAAGGCTTGGCACGAGACCCCGCGTGGCGGCAGCGCCCGCGGCATGATGAGCTCTGCCAGCAGCATCCGCGCTGCCACCCGGTCATCAGCTCCCGGCTCAGGGTGAGTGGCAGGGAGGGCGCAGCCAGCGAGGGTGAGGAGGAGAAGTGGGAGGAAGAGTAGAGCCCGGGGCATGGCCACAGATCCAGGAGGGCCTGTGGAGATGGGAGAAGCGACAGATCCCCGTCAGCCCCACCCAGCACAGCCCCCAAGCCCCTCGGCTCACCGGTCGCCGCTGTTCCCTGCGCTGTCCGGCTGCTGCGGCCACTGCCCCTGTGGCCCCTTTATAGCAGCCGTTATCAGGATTGCGACATACAGGGCTTGGCCCCAGCCCCGGGGCACAGCTCCAGGGACTCGGCCTCCAGAACCCCGAAACCCCCAGACCAGGCACAGCCGAGCGCTGCGATTCTTTATTTGGTCTCTTTCCAAATTTAAAAGATGTTGGAGAAAAAAAAGAAAATACAGCAAAGGGGAAAGAGTGGGTTTGGGGTAAAACCAGGGCAATGGGAATGGGAAGGAATGAGGCGGAGCCGCCCCTGCTTTCGCAGCACCCTTAAAAACAGCTTTAAAACCTGAAAGTAAACAAAAAGGAGCCCAGGCCCTGGGCAAGGCAGGGGGAGCCCCTCAATCCTCCTCCTCCTCCACACGACGGATGCGCTTCCGCCTGCCCAGCGGCTGCAGCTCCTCATCCTCATCCTCATCCTCGTCCTCGTCCTGGGGGGCTGCGGGGGTCGGCTCTGCACCTGTGGGTGGAGGATTGGGGAGAGGGCTGAGGGTGTGTGGGGAGGGGGATCCCTGCCCCCCCATCTTCCCAGCACCAGGACTGTGGGAAAGGGGACAGGGACAGTGTGAGTGGGACCCAGCAGTGCCCTGGGTGCAGCTCCTGGCACTGCCCATGGGAGAAGGTCCCCCAAAAGCGAGCGGAGAGGCTGAACCCACCTGAGCTCCCAGCCTCGTCCTCGCTGTCGAGCTCCCGCCGCCTCTTGGTGCGCAGCTGCACTGGGCTGGGGACAGGGACAGGCTCCTCGCTGCAGCAGTGGGGACAGGGGGTGGCACCACTCAGCAGGAGAACACAGGGTGTGCATCCACCCCAGAGTGGAGGAGAGGACCCCCCCAAAAGCTGGGGTGCAGATCCCACCCAGAGGGGAGAGGACCCTGCTGTGGCGAGGGTGCACGGGAGCCCCTTCTCACCTCTCCGAGTCCAATCCCAGCCCGGCCGGCTGCTGCTCCACTGCTGGGCACAAAGGAGGGGCTCAGGGCCAGCCTCAGGGTCCCAACCCCACTCCCCTCTCCTCAGCCGTGCCCCTCACCTGGATTGGGATCCTGAGGGCCCCTCAGCGGCTCCAGCAACCCCTGGGAGGACCCCGAGG
Organism: Dromococcyx pavoninus; assembly: GCA_033558185.1. Taxonomy (NCBI): domain Eukaryota; kingdom Metazoa; phylum Chordata; class Aves; order Cuculiformes; family Neomorphidae; genus Dromococcyx; species Dromococcyx pavoninus. The sequence goes on along the minus strand of JAUMJL010002322.1, from coordinate 15,011 downwards.
GGTCAGGGCCACGGTGGGTGATGGAGGCGGCCGCGCGGCGCAGCTGCTGCGGGGTGAGGGCGGCCGGGATGCGCCAAAAGGATTCCTGGGCAGAGAGGGGAGAGGCTGCAGGGCCAGGCCAGGAGCGAGGGGATGGGGAAAGGGATGGGGACCTCACCTGCTCGGTGGCCGGGGGCCGCAGCCCCAGCTGCCGCAGCAGGGCCTGGAAGTGCTGATCCTCCATGGCATCCTCATTCTCCTCCGAGAGTGGCACCAACGGCACCGGGTGGGAGACGCCTGAGCCGGGAGCAGTGTCAGCCTGGCACCATCACCCTGGCACTGTCACCCTGGCACTGTCACACCCCGGCCCACTCACCGTCCTCCTCACGGTCACTCGCCGTGCGCCGCAGACAGTTCTCCAGCCATCGCAGGGGCCCGGCCAGGCCTGGGGACATGGGAGGGTGAGACCGGACACAACCCCAGAGCCAAACCCAACTGGGGGTCTCGGAGCCCCTCACCCACCTTCCTGCTGCAGACAATGCACCAGGCCCTGCCCAGCCCCTTCCTCGGGTGCCCACTGCTCCTCCACGGCGTCTTCCTCCGCTTCATCCTCAAACTCCTCTTCCTCGCTGTTCTCATCCTCGGCCGAGCTGTCCTGGGCTGGCACTGCCGGGGCTCGCCCCACACCCTGCGGGACGATGGTTGTGTGGGTGCCAGGGATGGGGCAGTGCCCACTGGGCTCATCCCGGGCCCCCCTAACCTCCCCAGCCCCCCGGTACCGGCGCGGCGCCACGGTTCTTCCTTCGGCGCTTCTTGTAGAGCTCCTTGCGCTCTGCCACCAGCCCCAGCGCCAGCAGCTTCTCCACCACGCGAGCCCGCGACCGCCGCGCCGTCAGGCGCTTCATGATGTTGCCCAGGATGTCTGCACGGAGGGGGATCAGGGCAGGGGGGGGGCACAGGGGGTTACGGGGGGGCTCCACCCCAGCTCACCCTGGCCCCGCTCACCCTCCGAGTCCTGGAATTCCTCAAAAAGCCGCGTCAGCTCCTCCTCCTGCTCCTCCGTCCACAGCACGATGCGGGTGCCCTTCCTGTGGGACACAGTGTTGATCCCTGCTGCTCTGGCCTGGGGGTCCCAGGAACGGGGTGGCTCCTGCACGCACCTCTCCTGCGGGAAGTCCCTGGCGCTGCTCGCCAGCCCCAACCGCACCAGCTGCTTCACCACCTGCCTCCGTGTCCGCCCGCGCCCCGCCAGATGGGCCAGGATGGCAGAGATGACATCCTCGCCTGCGGGAGTGCGGAGGCTGCAGGGAGGGAGCCCCCACCGCACCCCCAGGGGGTCCCGCTACCCCCCACCCCTCAAACCCCTGGTACCTTCCACCTCCTTGTACTTCCAGTAGAGCTCCCGCAGCTCCTGTTCCTCCTGAGGGCTCCAGGGAGGTGCCCGGCTCCTGGCAGCCCTGGGCAAAGGGGAGAGGAGGTGAGGGGAGGTGAAAGGGGAGGCGGCAGCCTCCTCCCCAACCCCACTCACCCCTCGCCCTCCTGCAGGGAGCCGTAGCCCTCAGTCATCTCGCGGATGGCTGCCGTGTTCTTCCAGAAGAGCAGCTCCACGAAGGCTTTCTTGTTGGTGGCCGCCAGCGCAAAGAACTTGCCCAGGATGAACTTGGCCAAGGCCACCAGCTCCTGCGGGCAGAGGGAGGGACAGCAGGGCTGGGGAAGACCAAGCCGGACCCTTCCCCGGGGAGGGGTTCGAGGGGGGAGCGGGCTCCCGGCTGACCTGGTGGGCACCAGCAGCGGGATCGTTGAGGAGGCGGTGGAAGATGGAGAAGAGGGAGAGCTGGAAGAGCAGGGCCTCCATGCGCAGGTCGCGCGCCAGGCGGTGCAGCAGGCGCGCAGCGCAGTGGTTGGTGCGGGGGCTGTTGCGGGTGTAACCGCGCAGCAGCAGCACCAGCGCCCGCACCACAGGGGCACAGGCGAACCTGGGGGCAGCACTGGGGCATGAGCAGGACCCCTGGACACTCTGTCCCCACTCTGGACACACTGTGTCCCCCCACACTGACCCCCTCCGTCCCTCCTCACCGTTTCAGGTAATCCAGGAAGTTGAACTCCTTCTCTGACACCTGCACAGCCTCTTGTTCCTCCTCCTCCTCCTCCTCTTCATCCTCTTCGGGTTCCTCAGGCTCGGGGGTCGCGTTCCCTGCAGGGTGGGGATGGGGATAGTGCTGAGGGCCTGGAGCACCCAGCGCACATCCCACCGTTCCCAGTGCCAGGGACTCACAGGGCAGGGGGGCGAAGAGGATCTCCCGCAGCAGCCGGGTCTCCTCAGGTGGCCCCACGTCCAGGGGTCCGAACACATCCCCTTCAGGCCAGACATCCCTGGGGAAGAGAGAGACAGGCTGGCACGGTGTCATGCACCCCTGTCAAGGCACGGGACGGGGATCACGGTGCCGGTACCTGGCGGAGCGGAGCAGCCGCAACGCGTGGGGGGCCTGGGCACTGCGCAGGCACCCCTGGATCCGCAGCAGAGCCTCTGCACGCTGCTCCTCCACCGGAGTCTCCGAGGCGGCGTCAAAGGGCACCACGTCCTCAGGGAGGGGCACCTCGCCCTGGGGCAGGACACCGTCACCCTACGCCCCACCGAGGGACCCCGCGCTGCCCTCCCCACGTGGGGCTGGATCCTTCCCCCCACCTGCAGGCAGGCCTGGAGCTGTGGGGCCAATCCTGCCCACAGCTCCTCCAGCTCCTCGGCGCTGGGCGGCTGCGGCGTGACAGCTGCGGACGCCCGCGGCTTCTTCTTCCTCCGCACATGCTTGCTCTGGGGGCAACAAAACGTTCAGGAAGGGCTGCTTGACCCCCTCCTCCAGGTGGAGGAGGTGGTGGGGTGGCTGCATCCCACCTGCACCACCAGCCCCGCGCGGCCGCGGCAGAAGCGCTCGAGCATGCGGAGGAAGAGATGCGCCGTCTCCACCAGGTCCCGCAGGAAGCTGCGCGGCTGCTTGGTCTCGTCGTACTTGCGGAAGAGAGCGAGGAAGAGCTCCCGGTATTCCATCAGGTAGAAGATGTTGCCTGGGGAGGACGAGGAAGGGGGGTTAGCCCTGTGGAAGATGGGGGTGTCGGACCCCCTGCCAGGGATGGGCAGTGGGACAGACGGACTCACTCTTGATGACTTGGCTGCTGTCCCGCACCGCCTGGTCGGGGCACTCATCCATTGCCTGCACCGTGCGCAGCAGCTCCTGGTACGCCTTCAGCGCCAGGTGCATCCTGGGGATGGCAGTGTCAGGGCAGCATCCTGTACTGGGGGGGGGCCCAGGTACTGGGAGTGGGGTCCCAGGCACTTGTTGGGGGTCCCAAGCACCAGGAAAGTGGTCCCAGGCTCCAGGAAAGCAGTCCCAGGCACCATAGGGGGGTACCAGCCACCAAAGGGGGGGTCCCAGGCTCCGGGGAGGGCATCCCAGGTACCCAGCGGAGGTCCCAGTCTCCAGGAGAGGGGTATCAGGCACCATGGGGAGCATCCCAGGCTCCATGGAGGGGGCTGCCTGGGCACCCACCTGCGGGCCCAGGTCACTGCCTCCTTCTTGTCCATCAGTGCCATCTCGTAGTAGTTGGTGAGGTTCTGCTCGATGAAGTGGAAGGCACGCACGCCCACCGTCTCCGAGATGAGCTCCGGGCGGAAGCCGTGGCAGCGGTTGAAGGCCATGAAGAAGGCGGTGGCCCACAGGTAGTAGGTCTCATCGTGCTGCTGCGCCCTCTCCCGCACCAGCTGGTCCTGGTGGGGGTGGAAGGTGCTCAGTGGAGGTCCCACAGCCCGGGGAGGGAGTCTCACCCCCCAGCCCTCACCTTGACCAGCAGCATCAGGCGGTTGTAGCAGCCCTCCAGGAAATCCTGGCAGAACTGGCTCAGGAAGAGCCGCACGTTGCGCGCGGAGCGGCGCGGGGGCTCGGGCTCGGGTACAGCCTGGCGCCGGCGCGGCACTCGCCGCGGCTCCTTGACCAAATCGTGGCTGTAGCTTTTCAGCTGCAGGAGACAAGCATGGAGCAGCTGGACTTGTGTCCCCACGTCATCCCCAGGTGTCCCCACGTCATCCTCAGTCGTCCCCGTGCTCACGTTGTGCAGCCCTTTGTGGAAAATGACGTCCTGGTCCCCAATCGCCTTCAGGCCCTGCACGACGTAGGAGCCACGGAAGCGGGAATGTCTGGGACAGGGGACATGGGCTGAGCGGTGCCAGCCCTGGCATGGTGCTCCAGGCCTGACCACAGGACTCTTGGCCCCACCATGGGGGTCCCTGTCCTGCCACAGGTGTCCCAGCCTGGCCATGGGGATCTCAGCCTGGCCATCAGGGTCTTGGCCCTGCCATGGGGGCCCCGGCCCAACCATGGGGCTCCTGGCCCGGCCACAGGGTCCCACGGGGTCCCAGCCGAGCCATGGGGACCCTGGCCCCTCACCTGGACGTGCGCTGCAGCGCTCGAGCCCTCCTCTCCGCCAGCTCCCGCTGCCGCAGGGTCTCCAGCTCCCGCGTGTCCTCCCCGTGCCCGGCAGCCGTCTGCCCCTGCCCCAGCTTCGCCAGCTCCTCCGGGCTCTGCAGGTAGCGCCGGCAGCGCTGTGGTTGTGGTTCTTGGTGGGGGGGTCCCCGTCCCCATCACCCCCTGCCCCGGCTCACCTGGTCGCGGAACATGAGGGAGATGATCTCCAGGACGTGCAGGGCCCACTGCTGCTCCGCCTGGGCGCTGGCCAGGAACTTGAGCAGGTCGTCCATCCCGCTGATGTGCAGCGCCCACAGCACCCGGTCGTGCACGCTGGCGTCGCCATCCACACCCTGGGTGGGGGGAAACGGCAGGGGGGGGCGGTCAGCAGGCAAGGTTGGGAGTCCCCAAGGAGCCACCACAGCCCCAGATCCGCAAGGAAAGGGTCCCACGCGGTACCTGCTCCTCCGTGGGGTCCGGGGGGACGTGGAGCACATTGCGCACCAGCAGCAGGATCCGCTCGATGAGCAGCGTGTCCTCCTCCTGCCGCTGCTCCCAGTCCTGCGGTGATGGAGCCGTCAGGGCTCCCCGTGGAGACCCCAGACCCGCTCAGCAGGATCGGACCCCGTAGTCCCCAGGCGCCGCGCAGGGCCGCAGCACTCACCAGCTGCAGGAGGTCATAAAGCTTCTCGCTGAGCACCCCGAAAACCTTCTCACTGGCAAAAGCCTGAGGAAACCCCTGTGTTAGGCTGTGCGTAAGGAAGGCCCGGCAGCACCCCCCACGCCCAGGGACCCCCCCCCTCCCCACGCAGACTCACCTCCTTGTAGGCCTGGAGGTAGGACAGGACCTGGAGGAAGTGGTGCCGGGAGGTGGCATCCGTTGGCACTTTGCCAAAGCAGAGCAGAGCCGGCTGCGTCAGGTTCACCATCAACCTGGATGGGCAGGGCCGGGTGTATGGGGCGGCTGCTCCGCAAAGACCCCCCCCCCCACAACGTGGAGCTGGGACTCTTTATGTGGCTCCTGGCCCTTGCCCCCTGTACCCAGAGCTGGGACCCCTGTACAGCCCCCAGTACCCGGAGCCAGAACCCCCATGCGCTGCTCCCCGAACCTGACAACGGCGTCAAAGAGCCCCTTGTCGTGTGGGTGCTGGACCAGGAGGGGCAGGAGGTCGTTCTGCAGGATCTGGGCTGCCCCCAGCTGCTGCCGCACGTCCCGCGTCTCATCCTCATGGCGCAGGTACCGGATCAGGTCCTTGACGCTCTCTGGGGGGGGTCGGGGCTGTCAGTGCCCCTCACCCCTCGTTGTCCCCCAACCCCTGCTAGCCCCACCACCCCACCTACCCAGGCAGTCGGGCTCGCGGTGGTAGACGTCGCCTTCCAGGTAGCCCAGGGCGCTGCAGGTGGCCAGCAGCTCGCAGTTCATCATGTACCAGTCCATGCAGTGGTGACCGGGACCGGGACTGGGACCGGGGAGCCTCTGCCAGGGCCATTAGCACCACTGCTGGTGCCCCCCGGGACCTACCCCACTCCCAGAGCACCCCCTTGTTTCTCGGCTCACCCACCAATACCGGAGCAACCGATCCTTCCCCTGGTTCCAATCTGCCCTGATACCGGAACATCCCCGGTCCCGGAGCATCCCCCGATCTCCCAGTCCTCCCCAATACCAGAACACCCCCCGATCCTCCCCGGTACCCTCGATACCGGAGGACCCCCCTGGCCCCAGTTCCAGCCAACCTCCCATAATCCCCCGGTTCTGGATATCCCCCCCGATACCGGATCCTACCCCAACCCCGGATCCCCCCTCCCCACCCCTAATACCGGAGCATCCCCCGGTCCACCAAGTCCCGGAGCCCCCCTTGGTCCCAGTTCCCGTCCCACCCTCATAACCCCCTAACCTCGACCCCCCCGTACCAGAGCACCCCGCGATCCCCATCGGTACCGCCCCCTGGCCCTCCGGTCACCCCTGGCCCCGATCCCCCTCGATACCAGAGCACCCCCCGGTCTCCCGGTCCCCGCCTCCCACCCCCGGTACCGGAGCACTCCCCGGTCTCGATCCCCTCCCGGTCACCCCCCCGCTCACCACCGTCCCCGTCTCCGCCGCCCTCGCGGCCGCGGCCCCAGTGTGTGCGGGGTGTTGCGGGGGCCCTTACACAACCGCCCCAGTTCCCGCGACAAGAGGCCCTGCCCCCCGCCTTCAAGCGGCAACGCCCCACGGGAGGAAGCGGTGGGGCCCTCCAGCTGCCCTCATGCCCCCCGCCACCCCCTCCGGGCACGCACCGGCCCCGCAGCGCTCCCTCCCCTCGGTTCCACTCCTTCCACCCCATGGTGCTACGGGGACCCCCCTACATCCCGCGCCAGGGGGGCGAAGGGGGGTCGCTGCGTTGCCCTTTTAAGGGCTATGGCGGGCCTGCGGGGCGGCCCCTCCCCCGGGCGTGGCTTCCCCCGCGGGCGCGGAAACCGGGGCGGGAACCGGTGCCTCTCGGGGTATCGGTTTCCACGGTCCCTCCCGGTCTCTCCTAATCCTCCCGGTTCCCCTCCGTCCTTCCGGTGCCCCCCCCCCCCGCCGCCCCCCGATCCCGGGCACGGCCGCGAGCGGTTACCAAAATAAAAGAGCAGGTTTAATGCACCGAACACAGAGCTCCCGCCGCGGCGGGCGGGGCGGCCCCAGCCCGGTCCGAGCAGGTCCCGGTTGCCGGTCCCAGTTGCCGGTGCCGGGCCGCCCCCCCCCCCGCCGCACACACACGCACCCACCCCACGCCCGGCGGCGGCCCCGTCACAGCAAAGCGGCTCCGGGCCGCGCCTACAGCCCCTGCGTCTTCAGCTCCAGCGGCTCCGGGGGGGGCTCGGCGGGGGCGGTGGCGACGGCGGTGGCGACGGCGGGGGAGGGCGCGGCGGGGGGAGCCTCTCCCTTCAGCGCCGCCAGCCGCTCGGCCAGGCTCCGCGCCCGCGGGCACAGCGCGAACTCGTACAGCACCGCGCCCAGCGCCGCGCCGAGCAGCGGGCCCGCCCAGTACACCTGCGGGGGGGGGCGCCGGTACCGGGGGGGGTTCGGTACCGGGGGGGGCGGGATCCCTCCCCATCCCTGCGGGCATCGGGGAACAGCCTCCCCCCAATCCCTGCGGGGTCAGCCACCGGGATACCCCTTCCTCCCATCCCAGCAGTGGCCCGAGCCCTCCAGGGACTGATACCGGGGAGGGGGGATCACCCCCTCACCCCCATCCCTGTGGTTGTCTGGGCATCCCCAGATTCGGGATACGCCCCCCAGCGCTGTAGGGTCCGGACACCCCAACTGGGGGACGCTCCCCCGCCCCGACCCCTGCGGGCACCGGTATCGGAGGGCAGGATCCTCCCTCCCCATCCGTGCGGGCACCGGAGAACAGCACCCCCCGGAGACCGGCACCACGACCCCTCAATCCCTGCGGGCACCTGTACCGGGAGGGCGGGATTACCCCCATCCCTGCGGTGTTCGAACACCCCAGCTGCGGGATCCCTCTCTCCCCATCCCGGTAGGGGCCTGCCCAGTGCACCTGCCGGGGTGGGTTCCAGTACCAGGGGGCGGGATCCCCCTCCCCATCCCTGGGCGCACCGGGAACAGCCCCTCAAATCCCTGCGAAGACCGGCACCGGGATCCCACTCCGTCCCTGCGGGCACCGGTACAGGAAGGCTGGGATGCCCCCCGATCATTGCGGGCACTGATACCGGGGGGGCAGGATTCTCCCCCCCATCCCTGCGGGCACCAGGGCGCGACACCGGCACCGGGATCCCCCCTCCCCATCTCTGTGGGCACCGGCATTAGGATTCCCCCCTCCCACCATCCTCGCAGGTACCCCGGCTGTAGGATTCTTCCCCCCTGCCCCAAATCCCTGTGGGTGTCCAGGCACCTCCGGCCTCGGGATTCCCCCTCCCCACCCAGACACCTCCCGCTTTGCGACTCCCCGTGGGGTCCGGGCACCCCCGGTTGTGGCATCCCCCCTACCCCTATTGGGTCCAGGCATCCCGCCTTCAGGATCCCCTCCCCATCCCAGTAGGTGTCCGGCACCAGCACCCCTGGGTGGCCCGGGCACCCCAGCTTTGGCAGTCCAGCCCCCCACCACCCCAATACCCACAGGAGTCTGGGCACCCCTGGGTTCGGGGTCCCTCACCCCATCCCTGTGGGGTCCAGGAATCTGCAGCTTCAGGATCTGTTTGCACCCATTCCTGTGGGAGACGAGTCTGCGCATCCCCAGATTTGGGATCCCCCCCATTCCTTGAGGAATCTGGGCACTCCCAGATTCAGGATCCACTCCCGTCCCTGCAGGGGTCCAGCCTGGCTGTGGGGGACCCACCTCCCCCCGCAGGGGTGGCCGCATCCCCCCAAGATATTGGGGGCTCAGCATGGCTGGGGGGGGCTCCTTGGACCCCCATCTGTGCAGCACCCAGCCCTTGGGGTGCTGCTGTCATGGGGAGGGGGGCTGTGGCTGCTGTCTGTCCCCTCCTCCTCAGCAGGGATACTGGGACAGGTCGGGGGGGGGCAGGGTGATTTTGGGGGTCCCCCCACCCCACTTACCCAGTGGTTGGTGAAGTTGCGGGTGATGACGGCTGGGGCGAAGGAGCGAGCGGGGTTCATGCCGGCACCTGTGTAGTGGATCTGGGGGGGGGGGCAACAGGGGGGTACAGGGTGATGGGGGGATGGTGGGATGACAGGGGGGTGATGGGGTGACGGGGGAAGTGACAGGGTGATGGGGGTGATGGGGTGGTAGGGTGGGTGCCAGGGTACTGGCCAGCTGCCCCCCCACACCCAGCCTCCCCCAGTTGCTGGGTCACCCCGGGGGGCGGGGGGGTCCCCCTGCCCACCCTTACCCGAAGAGGTGGCCGAGGGCAAGCGAGAGGCCGATGGGCAGCGCGGCCGTGCCCGGGCGCCCGTCGTGGCGGTCATCGAAGCTGGCCAGGGCGCAGAGGACGAACTGGGCAGTCAGCATCACCTCCAGCACCGTGCCCTGGCCTGGGCCCACGCCGGGGTGCAGCTGCGTGGGGAGGGGGCTCAGCACCCCGCAGAGTAGGGCCCCCCTTCTCCAGACCCCCCATTTCCCATCGACCCCCTCGTCATCTCCACTGTACCCAAACCCCTGCTACCCCCAGCACCTCCCAGACGTGCAGCCCCACGCCACCCCAAAGCCCCAAACACCTCCTGAACCCCCTCATTCCCCATTAGTCCCCCCACATCCCCTCAGCACCCAAACCCCCAAGCACCTCTGAACCCCACAGCCCCCACTGCAACCCCATGGTACCCCAAACCACAAAGCATCTCCAGAACCCCACACCACCCCAAAATCCCCAGCACCTCCTGAACCCTCTCATTCCCCATTAGCCCCCCCGCTGCACCCCATCAGTGCCACAAATCCCCAAGCATCCCTGAACCCCACAGCCCCCTTGTACCCCAAATCCCCAAACCTTCTCCTTGAGCCCCCTCCCCACACCACCCCACCCCAAAGCCCTCCTAACCCCCCTAATTTCTCCCCACCCCAAATCCCCGAGCATCCCTGAACCCCCGGTATCCCAAACCCCTCCTTGGCCCCCCTCTCCCCACCCCATGGCACCCAAGCCCCGCTCACCGCACTGAGGCCGAGGTGCCGCGCACCTGGGGCCGGGGTGACCCCATAGAGCACCCCAGCTCCGGCCAGTAGCTCCCAGCACCTGGGCCACCAGGTAGGCCAGGGCGCGGGGCAGCGAGAGCTGCGAGGCCAGCAGGAGAGCCAAGGTGATGGCCGGTTGACGTGGCCGCCGCTCACCGGACCGAGCGCCTGCACCAAGGTGGCCTGGGCCAACCCGAAGGCCAAGGCAGCCCCCAGGACGTTGGGGGGTCCCGGGGCCCAGCGCAGGGTGGCCCCCAGCCCCAGCAGGGCGTAGAGGAGGCTGCCCAGGAACTCGGCCAGGACGGCCCTCCAGAAGGCGGATGAGCGCAGCTCCCGCATGGCCTGGCCCCGCTGCCCTCGCGGCCCCACTCCCCTCCCGGGGGACCCTGCACCCACCTTTATAAGCCCCCCCCGGGCCGGCCCCGGGGTGGGATCCCACCACACCACCCCCTCCCCGTTAACTGCTTCGCTGCCCAGGACGGGGGACACGTGGTGAGGGACCCCCAGCTTCCAACCCCACCTAGGGCAGCCTTGCAGCCCCCAGAGAGTGGGGACTCCTCCTGCCACCCAGCAGCACCCACCCCCCAGAGAGTGGGGACCCCCCCAGCTGCACCCCCCCATCCATGGGGCTGCGTCGGCTTTAGCAGGGAGGCTGTGACCCCTAAGTGCCCTGTGTGGGGTTTGGGGGCAGTACCACGCTCGGGAGCCTGGCGCAGCGCTGAGACCTCCCCTCCCTTGCCATGTTTTGGGGACACTTTGGGGTGATGCTGCCGGGAGCCCCCCGGGGCCCCACAGAGGGGGGCTCTGGGTGCCCCCCCCCCGTGCAGCCTCGCTGGGGGCCGCGGGTGCCCCCCCGCCCCAGCCCTGTTGTCTGCGGGAGGGTTATTCAGCCCGGCTTAGCGCACCCTAATTCCCCGGCCGGGAGGGATTACGGCCGGGCACGGCCATTGGCGCCCGCCAAAATCTGCCGGGGCTGCAGAGGCCGCGACAAAGCGCTTTGCTGCGCTCAGCGCCCCGGCACGGGACGGGGGGTCCCGGCCCCCACCCTCGCCCTGGGGCCGCAGGGAGGGGGCATCCGTCAAAGGCAGGTGGGGAGGGGGCTCGGCTTGAGGGAAGACCCCAGCGTTGGGGGTTTCCCACACCTTGAGGACGCAGGGTGGGGGTCTTGGCACCACCGAGACCCCCCCATCCATCACAGCAAGACTCTGTGCCAACCTGTGACCCACAGTGGCTTTAATCCCTCTGGGGGGAGAGAGCAGTTGGGGGGGGGGGGCTGCACTCGTGGACCCCCAACCTCTCCCATGACCCCCAGCCCCCTCCATGCCCTGGGTGCCCCACAGAGGGTGCTGGGCTTGGGGGGTGGTGGGGACCTGGTGTTGGGGCCCACGTGGGCCAGGTTGGTGTAGGGGGCTCACGCCATGCCCTGGCCCCTCTCAGCTTGGGGGGCCGGGGGGCTGCGGGCAGGGGGTGAGGAGGGGGCCGGGCTGGTGGTCTCCACCAGGGCCACATCCCGGCAGGCGAGGCAGGCGCTCAGCTTCTCCCACGAGGCGCTGGGGGCCAAGATGAACTCGTAGGAGAGTGCGGCCATCACTGCACCCAGCACCGGCCCCAGCCAGTACACCTGGGGGGGGACACGTCAGGGGGACTGGGGGGACCCTCGAGGGGTGGGGGGACTGACTGGAGCAGCTCCAGGAGTGAGGAAACGCGGGGGGGGGCATGCGTTGGGGGTGGCTGGAGCAAGAGGGGCCTGTCCCAAGGATGGGGACTGAGGGGGACCTAAACCGGAATGGAGGGACTTGGAGGAGCCAGTCTGGGGTGGAGGGGAACAGGACATCCCTAACTGGGGCGGAGGGAGCAGGAGGACCCAAACTGGGATGGAGGGAGCAGGAGGACCCAAACTGGGATGCAGCCAAGCATCACCTGGCCCAGGGGGAACACATCCAAATGAAGGGAAGAGCCAGGGACCTCTAACCTGGGGTGGGGATGGGGCCATGGGGGTGCTGGGGGACCCTGTCCCCACACTAGGGTCTCTGGGGGGCAATGGGGGTGCTGCCCACTCACCCAGTGGTCATCCCAGATGCCGGTGACGAGGGCCGGCCCCAGCGATCGTGCTGGGTTCATGCTGCCCCCTGAAAACGGCCCCTGCAGGAGAGGGGGGGTCAGGGCTGGCCTGGGGCAGGGAGGGGCACCCAGGGTGGGGGTCCTCACCGCGGCCAGGGCACCCGCGGTCACAGCGCTGCCCACAGCCAGCCCGGCCGGAGGGGTCACACGGTCAGCGGTGGCGAAGGTGGCCAACGCAGCTGGAAGGTGGCAAAGGTCTCCCAGGCCAGGGCCTGCCCAGCTGTCCCCACCGCGGTCACCTGTGGCGAGAGCCCGGCTCAGTGCCCACTGCTGGGTCTGGGATGGGGACAGGAATGTGGGACATAGGGATGGGAATGAGGATGGGGAGAGGGATGGGGATGGGAATAACAACGGGGATGGTGATGAAGATGGGGACGAGGAAGGGGATGGGGACAAGAATGGGGACAGGGACATGGGGATGGTGACAAGGATGGGAAGGGGAATAAGAATGGGGATGGAAGTATGGGATGAGGATGAGAAAAGGGATGGGAAGAGGGTCAGGGATGGGAAAAATGGACGGGGATGGGGACAGGCACGGGGCCACTCACCCTGGTGACAAGGCCAGCACCATCTGGCAGCGCCAGGGTGGGCGGCGGCAGAGGCCAGCGCGGCCCCGGCGCACTGGGCCAGGATCCCGGTGGCCCGCGCAGGGCGCTCAGCTTGCGGGTGCAGAGCAGGGCCAGGGTGAGCGCCGGGTTGGCCTGGGGCGCCCCGAGGGGTGCAGGCCAGCGCCCCGGCCACCAGCCCACCCGCACAGCGCCGGCGCCAAGGGCGCGTGGGCCGCCGAGGCGCCCAGCACTGTCCCCACGAAGATGAGCGTCGCCATCGCCTCCGCCAGCACCCCCCGCCAGAAGCACCCGCTCCGCAGCTCCTGGGGGGACAGGGTGGTGTGGGCATCACTGGTGTTACCGTGGCAACCGGGGGCATGATGACAGTGATGGGGTGTTGGGGCGGTGGAGGGCAAAGGGATGCCTGAGCAACTGGGTACCACGATCATGGGGTACCATGATGATGGGGTGCCATGGCAACAGGATGACTGGGTATCCTGGTGATGGGGCATCTTGCCAATGGGGCACCTTGGCCACAAGGTCACCGTGGCAACCGGAGCAGCAATCAATGGGGGCACTATGGCAACAGAGATGGGGGCCCTGGCAACGAGGGTATTGGTCACAACGATGGGGCAGGAGCCACAGCAGGGCCAGGGGCCACATTGAGGGGCACACAGGGACCCCTCTGCCAGAGCTGTGCGCTGGGGGCCAGGGCTGAGGTGCCAGACTGGGGGATCCCCATGAGTTAGGGGGCTGCTCCCCCACACCCCTGGCAGGGAGGGACCCCAGGACCCCAAACCCAGGCTGAGGGACGAGTGGGGGGCCAAGGGGGCCAGGGCAGCGCCGCGGCAGGACCTTACCTCCCCGAGGGCCATGGCGCAGCTGCGGGACTGGGGGGAGCGCGGAGGGTGCCCAGGGTGGGGGCACCTCCCCCTTGGCCCTGCCACCCCCACCCCAGCTGCGCAGGGAGGGCCCTGCCCTTGTACACAGCACCTTGGGGTGCAGGAGGGGGCTGGGGGCAAAGACAGGGTCCTGGGTGGCTGCAGGTCTCCTGGGGGGCTGTGGGAGCCCTTGGGGGGGGGCTCAGAGCATCACTGGGTGCCATGGCAACGAGCCAGCATACTTTGGAGTGTTGCCACGACGACCAGTGCTCCATCCCTGGGCAAGAGATGAAAGGCAGGGATGAAAGGCCGGGAAGGAGCTTGAGTGTGTGTATGGGGGGGGGGCACCCCCATACCCAGCCCCACTGCCAGCCCAGCGCCTCGGCCCTGCCAGCTCAGCAGCCGCCCCGCACGTGGGGTGAGTCAGCGGGGCCAGGGCGCGGGGCCTGGCTCAGCACCGGCGGGGCTGCTGACGCCCTGCAAAGAGCCAGAACAATCCACGCCGGGGGCTGCCACAAAGGGGCTGCGCGGACAGACGCACGGACACGCGGGCAGACGCACGGACACACGCCGCCCGGGCCAGTGCGGGGCTGAGCGGCTCCCCCAGCCCCATTGCTGCCCATGGCAGCACCCCTTGTCCTGCCTCCAGTCTGGGGGACCTCCCTGTGTTGCTCTACAACCTCTATGGGACTCCATGTCCTGCTCCCACCCAACAGAACACGCCGGGGACACTCTGTCATGCCCCCAGACCCTCTGGGAAACCCCAGCTCTGCCCCTGCCCCCCCAAGATCCCATATCCTGCCGCACAGCTTCTCAGGAGACCTAGTTGCACCCCAATACCACTTTTCCTGTCTCATGAACTCTCAGGATCCCCTGTCCTGCCCCACAGACCCCCCCCCAGCTCTGCCTCTGCTCCTCAGGTCCCCTGTTCTGCTCCACAGCCCCCTCAGGAGACCCACGTGTCCCCCAAATTCCCCTTTCCTGCCCTACAGACCTCCCTGCTCTACCCAGAACCCCCCAATCCCCCATCCCACCCCACAGACCCTCAGGATCCCTTGTCCTGCCTCATAAACCCCTCAGGGGATCCAGGTGCCCCCTACATCCCCCTTTCCTGCCTCACAGACCCCCCAGGATCCCCCATCCTGCTCCACAGAACCCCCCAACTCTGCCCCAGACCCCCAGGTTCCCCATTCCGCCCCACAGAACACTCAAGGGATGCAGGTGCCCCCTAAGATCCCTCTTTCCTGCACCTCAGCCCCCCAGGCTTTGCCCCCCCCAGTTCAGCTCAGTTGCCCCACAGGTTTCCCCCTCCTCCTCCCCCCCTCCCCTTTACGCCCCCCTCATCTCGGCGGGGGGGGGGAGGGAGGAGCCAAGATGGCGGCGCCCAGCGCGGCCTCAAAGCGGGGTGGGCCC
>JAUMJL010002321.1:0-14633 GCA_033558185.1 Dromococcyx pavoninus | reverse complement strand
GCGGGGGTCACGTGGCTGGGGTGGGGGGAGCCATTTAGGTACCATTTAATGGGTTTATTTACTTTTATTTGCGATCCAACTATTATAGTCCCAAAATGAGCCCCGAGGCACAACAGTTGGCACAGACACCCCAAAAACGGACAGAGAGCCCAAAAAGCACGTAGAGACCCCCAAAATGGGAAAAAGGCGCCTATAATGGGCCCAGAGATGGCAAAAAAAGGGCACAAAGATCTCAAATTTGACCCAGAGACCCCCAAAATGGCCCAAAGACCCAAATAATGGGCCCAAAAGCCTCAAAAATGGGTCCAGAAATCCCCCAAAATGAGCCCAGAGGCACCAAAACAGGCCCAGAGACACCAATGATGGGTAAGAGATGCCAAAATGAGGTGGGAGATCCTGAAATGGGCAAAAAAGACACCCCCAAACGCACAGAGATTTCCAAATGGGCTCAGAGACCCCCAAAATGGGCCCAGAGACACCCCCAAAAGGATAAAAGACATCAAAAAATGGATAGAGAGATTCCAAAATCGGCCCAGAGATCCCCGAAATGGGTAAGTGACACCAAAAATTATTCCAGAGATGGCAAAATTGAGCCCCAAGAAACTCAAATTCGGCCCAGAGACCCCCAAAATGGGCACAGAGACCCAAATAATTGGCACAAAGACCCCAAAACTGGGTCCAGAAATCCCCAAAAATGGGTCCAAAGACCACAGAACAGGCCCAGAGATCCCCAAAGTGGGTAAGAGATGACAAAAATGGGTAAGAGATGCCAAAAATGGGCACACAAACCCCAAAACAGGCTCAGAGACACCCAAAATAGCTAAGAGATGCCAAAAATGGGTAAGAAACCTCCAAAATGAGGACAGACCTCAAAACAGGCCCTGACACCCCACAAACGGGCACACAGACGCCCCCAAACGGCCCAAAGACCCAAATAATTGGCTCAAATCCCCACAACATGGGTCCAGAAAGCCCCCAAAACAGGCCCAGAAAGCCCCCAAAATGGGTAAGAGATTGCAAGAATCGGTAAGAGATGCCAAAAATGGGGAAGAGACAGGAAAAAACGGGCCCAGAGACCCCAAAACTCGCCCAGAGACTCCCAAAATGGGTAAGGGACACCAAAAATGAGCCCAAAGCCACCAAAAAATGGGTCCAGAGACACCAAAAATGGGCAAGAGACACCAAAACTTGGGCCCAGAGATGTCAAAACAGGCTCAGAGACCCCCAAAAAGGGGCCCAGAAACACAAAAATAAGGTGAGAGATCCCGAAACGGGAACAAAGACCCCTCCAAAAGCACAGAGATTCCCAAATGGGCCCAGAGATCCCCAAAATGGGTAAGAGACACCAAAATGATGCCAGAATGAGATGCCAAAAATGGGCACAAAGATCCCTAAATTTGGCCCAGAGATCCCCAAAAGGGACACAGAGACTCAAATAATTGGCCCAAAGGCCCCAAAACTGGGTCCAGAATTCCCCCAAATGGGGACAGAGACCCCAAAACAGGCCCAGAGACCCCCAAAGTGCATAAGAGACACAAAAATATGGCCACAGAGACCCCCCAAAACAGGCCTAGAGGCCCCCAAAATGGGTAAGAGAGGACAAAAACAGGTTAAAGATGCCAAAAATGGGTAAGAGACACCAAAAACGGGCCCAGACACCCAAAACCAGGCCTAGAGACTCCCAAAATGACTAAGACAGCAAAAATTAGGAGAGAAAGAACAAAATGTGCACAAAGATCCCCAAAAAGGTACAGAGATTCCAAAATGGGCCCAGAGACCCAAATAATTGGCACAAAGACCCCAAAAATGGGTCCAGAAATCCCCCCAAAATGGGCCCGGAGACCCCCAAAATGGGAAAGAATTGACAAAAACGGGTAAGGGATACCAAAAATGGGTAAGAGACATCAAAAATGAACCTAGAGACCCCCAAAACAGGCCCAGAGACCCCCAAAATGACTAAACCACCAAAAATTAGGAGAGAAAGAACAAAATGGGCACAAAGACCCCCAAAAAGGTACAGACATTCCAAAATGGGCCCAGAGACCTCAAAACAGGTAAGAGACACCAAAAATGTGTAAAAACCACCAGAAATTAAGGCAGAGACATGAAAAATGGGCACAAAGACCCCAACATTGGGCCCCCAGACTCCCCCCAAATGGGTCCAGAAATCCCTCAAAAAAGGTCCAGAGACCACAAAAATGGGTAATACACCAAAAAAAAAAAGGTGAGAGGTCCAAAAACGGGCACAAAGACCCCCCTCAAAAGCACAGAGATTCCAAAGGGACCTAGAGACCCCCAAAATGGACCCAGAGACTCCAAAAATGGGCAGAGAGAACCCAAAATGGACACAAAGACTCCCCAAAAGGCACAGAGATTCCAAAATGGGCCAAGACCACCAAAATAGGCAAGAGACCCCAAAAACGATGCAAGAGATGGCAAAAAAAGGCACAAAGATCCTCAAATTTGACCCAGAGACCCCCAAAATGGCCCAAAGACCCAAATAATTGACCCAAAGACCTCAAAAATGGGTCCAGAAATCCCCCAAAATGGGCCCAGAGGCACCAAAACAGGCCCAGAGACATCAAAAAATGGGTAAGAGATGCCAACAATGAGGTGGGAGATCCTGAAATGGGCAAAAAGACACCCCCAAACGCACAGAGATTTCCAAATGGGCTCAGAGACCCCCAAAATGGGCCCAGAGACACCCCCAAAAGGATAAAAGACATCAAAAATTATTCCAGAGATGGCAAAATTGAGCCCCAAGAAACTCAAATTCGGCCCAGAGACCCCCAAAATGGGCACAGAGACCCAAAGAATTGGCACAAAGACCCCAAAACTGGGTCCAGAAATCCCCAAAAATGGGTCCAAAGACCACAAAACAGGCCCAGAGATCCCCAAAGTGGGTAAGAGACACCAAAAAATGGGCACACAGACCCCAAAACACAGGCCGAGAGACGCCCAAAATGGGTAAGAGAGGACAAAAAAAAGGTAAGACATGTCATAAATGGGTAAGAGACACCAAAAATGGGCCCAGAGACCCAAAACAAGGCCCAGAGACCTCCAAAATGAATAAACCACCAAAAATTAGGAGAGAAAGAACAAAATGGGCACAAAGACCCCCAAAAAGGTACAGAGACCCACAACATGGGTCCAGAAAGCCCCCAGCTGGGCCCAGAGCCCCCAAAACAGGCCCAGAAAGGCCCAAAAATGGGTAAGAGATTGCAAGAATCGGTAAGAGATGCCAAAAATGGGTAAGAGACAGCAAAAACTGGGCCCAGAGACCCCAAAACAGGCCCAGAGACTCCCAAAACGGGTAAGGGACACCAAAAATGAGCCCAAAGCCACCAAAAATGGGTCCAGAGACACCAAAAATTGGGCCCAGAGATGTCAAAATAGGCTCAGAGACCCCCAAAATGGGGCCCAGAAACCCAAAAATAAGGTGAGAGATCCCGAAACGGGAACAAAGACCCCTCCAAAAGCACAGAGATTCCCAAATGGGCCCAAAGATCCCCAAAATGGGTGAGAGACACCAAAATGATGCCTGAGGTGCCAAAAATTGGCACAAAGATTCTCAAATTAGACCCAGAGACCCCCAAAATGGCCCAAAGACCCAAATAATTGACCAGAAGGCCCTAAAAAGTAGTCCAGACATCCCCCAAAGGGGCCCAGAGTCCCCAAAACAGGCCCAGAGACCCCCAAAGTGGGTAAGAGACCCCCAAAAATGGGCAGAGAGACCCCAAAAAACAGGCCTAGAGGCCCCCAAAATGGGTAAGAGAGGACGAAAAAAATTAAAGATGCCAAAAATGGGTAAGAGACACCAAAAATGTGTAAGAAACACCACAAACCACGCCAGAGACGTGAAAAATAGGCACAAAGATCCCAACATTTGGCCCCCAAAACTCCCAAATGGGTCCAGAAATCCCTCAAATTCGGCCCAGAGACCCCCAAAATGGGCACAGAGACCCAAATAATTGGCACAAAGACCCCAAAACTGGGTCCAGAAATCCCCAAAAATGGGTCCAAAGACCACAAAACAGGCCCAGAGATCCCCAAAGTGGGTAAGAGATGACAAAAATGGGTAAGAGATGCCAAAAATGGGCACACAAACCCCAAAACAGGCTCAGAGACACCCAAAATAGCTAAGAGATGCCAAAAATGGGTAAGAAACCCCCAAAATGAGGACAGACCTCAAAACAGGCCCTGACACCCCACAAACGGGCACACAGACGCCCCCCAAACGGCCCAAAGACCCAAATAATTGGCTCAAATCCCCACAACATGGGTCCAGAAAGCCCCCAAAACAGGCCCAGAAAGCCCCCAAAATGGGTAAGAGATTGCAAGAATCGGTAAGAGATGCCAAAAATGGGGAAGAGACAGGAAAAAACGGGCCCAGAGACTCCCAAAATGGGTAAGGGACACCAAAAATGAGCCCAAAGCCACCAAAAAATGGGTCCAGAGACACCAAAAATGGGCAAGAGACACCAAAACTTGGGCCCAGAGATGTCAAAACAGGCTCAGAGACCCCCAAAAAGGGGCCCAGAAACCCAAAAATAAGGTGAGAGATCCCGAAACGGGCACAAAGACCCCTCCAAAAGCACAGAGATTCCCAAATGGGCCCAGAGATCCCCAAAATGGGTGAGAGACACCAAAATGATGCCAGAATGAGATGCCAAAAATGGGCACAAAGATCCCTAAATTTGGCCCAGAGATCCCCAAAAGGGACACAGAGACTCAAATAATTGGCCCAAAGGCCCCAAAACTGGGTCCAGAATTCCCCCAAATGGGGACAGAGACCCCAAAACAGGCCCAGAGACCCCCAAAGTGCATAAGAGACACAAAAATATGGCCACAGAGACCCCCCAAAACAGGCCTAGAGGCCCCCAAAATGGGTAAGAGAGGACAAAAACAGGTTAAAGATGCCAAAAATGGGTAAGAGACATCAAAAACGGGCCCAGACACCCAAAACCAGGCCTAGAGACTCCCAAAATGACTAAGACAGCAAAAATTAGGAGAGAAAGAACAAAATGTGCACAAAGATCCCCAAAAAGGTACAGAGATTCCAAAATGGGCCCAGAGACCCAAATAATTGGCACAAAGACCCCAAAAATGGGTCCAGAAATCCCCCCAAAATGGGCCCGGAGACCCCCAAAATGGGAAAGAATTGACAAAAACGGGTAAGGGATACCAAAAATGGGTAAGAGACATCAAAAATGAACCTAGAGACCCCCAAAACAGGCCCAGAGACCCCCAAAATGACTAAACCACCAAAAATTAGGAGAGAAAGAACAAAATGGGCACAAAGACCCCCCAAAAGGTACAGACATTCCAAAATGGGCCCAGAGACCTCAAAACAGGTAAGAGACACCAAAAATGTGTAAAACCCACCAGAAATTAAGGCAGAGACATGAAAAATGGGCACAAAGACCCCAACATTGGGCCCCCAGACTCCCCCCAAATGGGTCCAGAAATCCCTCAAAAAAGGTCCAGAGACCACAAAAATGGGTAATACACCAAAAAAAAAAAGGTGAGAGGTCCAAAAACGGGCACAAAGACCCCCCTCAAAAGCACAGAGATTCCAAAGGGACCTAGAGACCCCCAAAATGGACCCAGAGACTCCAAAAATGGGCAGAGAGAACCCAAAATGGACACAAAGACTCCCCCAAAAGGCACAGAGATTCCAAAATGGGCCAAGACCACCAAAATAGGCAAGAGACCCCAAAAACGATGCAAGAGATGGCAAAAAAAGGCACAAAGATCCTCAAATTTGACCCAGAGACCCCCAAAATGGCCCAAAGACCCAAATAATTGACCCAAAGACCTCAAAAATGGGTCCAGAAATCCCCCAAAATGGGCCCAGAGGCACCAAAACAGGCCCAGAGACATCAAAAAATGGGTAAGAGATGCCAACAATGAGGTGGGAGATCCTGAAATGGGCAAAAAGACACCCCCAAACGCACAGAGATTTCCAAATGGGCTCAGAGACCCCCAAAATGGGCCCAGAGACACCCCCAAAAGGATAAAAGACATCAAAAATGGATAGAGAGATTCCAAAATCGGCCCAGAGATCCCCGAAATGGGTAAGTGACACCAAAAATTATTCCAAAGATGGCAAAATTGAGCCCCAAGAAACTCAAATTCGGCCCAGAGACCCCCAAAATGGGCACAGAGACCCAAAGAATTGGCACAAAGACCCCAAAACTGGGTCCAGAAATCCCCAAAAATGGGTCCAAAGACCACAAAACAGGCCCAGAGATCCCCAAAGTGGGTAAGAGACACCAAAAAATGGGCACACAGACCCCAAAACACAGGCCGAGAGACGCCCAAAATGGGTAAGAGAGGACAAAAAAAAGGTAAGACATGTCATAAATGGGTAAGAGACACCAAAAATGGGCCCAGAGACCCAAAACAAGGCCCAGAGACCTCCAAAATGACTAAACCACCAAAAATTAGGAGAGAAAGAACAAAATGGGCACAAAGACCCCCAAAAAGGTACAGAGACCCACAACATGGGTCCAGAAAGCCCCCAGCTGGGCCCAGAGCCCCCAAAACAGGCCCAGAAAGGCCCAAAAATGGGTAAGAGATTGCAAGAATCGGTAAGAGATGCCAAAAATGGGTAGGAGACAGCAAAAACTGGGCCCAGAGACCCCAAAACAGGCCCAGAGACTCCCAAAACGGGTAAGGGACACCAAAAATGAGCCCAAAGCCACCAAAATGGGTCCAGAGACACCAAAAATTGGGCCCAGAGATGTCAAAACAGGCTCAGAGACCCCCAAAAAGGGGCCCAGAAACCCAAAAATAAGGTGAGAGATCCCGAAACGGGCACAAAGACCCCTCCAAAAGCACAGAGATTCCCAAATGGGCCCAGAGATCCCCAAAATGGGTGAGAGACACCAAAATGATGCCAGAATGAGATGCCAAAAATGGGCACAAAGATCCCTAAATTTGGCCCAGAGATCCCCAAAAGGGACACAGAGACTCAAATAATTGGCCCAAAGGCCCCAAAACTGGGTCCAGAATTCCCCCAAATGGGGACAGAGACCCCAAAACAGGCCCAGAGACCCCCAAAGTGCATAAGAGACACAAAAATATGGCCACAGAGACCCCCCAAAACAGGCCTAGAGGCCCCCAAAATGGGTAAGAGAGGACAAAAACAGGTTAAAGATGCCAAAAATGGGTAAGAGACATCAAAAACGGGCCCAGACACCCAAAACCAGGCCTAGAGACTCCCAAAATGTCTAAGACAGCAAAAATTAGGAGAGAAAGAACAAAATGTGCACAAAGATCCCCAAAAAGGTACAGAGATTCCAAAATGGGCCCAGAGACCCAAATAATTGGCACAAAGACCCCAAAAATGGGTCCAGAAATCCCCCCAAAATGGGCCCGGAGACCCCCAAAATGGGAAAGAATTGACAAAAACGGGTAAGGGATACCAAAAATGGGTAAGAGACATCAAAAATGAACCTAGAGACCCCCAAAACAGGCCCAGAGCCCCCCAAAATGACTAAACCACCAAAAATTAGGAGAGAAAGAACAAAATGGGCACAAAAACCCCCAAAAAGGTACAGACATTCCAAAATGGGCCCAGAGACCTCAAAACAGGTAAGAGACACCAAAAATGTGTAAAAACCACCAGAAATTAAGGCAGAGACATGAAAAATGGGCACAAAGACCCCAACATTGGGCCCCCAGACTCCCCCCAAATGGGTCCAGAAATCCCTCAAAAAAGGTCCAGAGACCACAAAAATGGGTAATACACCAAAAAAAAAAAGGTGAGAGGTCCAAAAACGGGCACAAAGACCCCCCTCAAAAGCACAGAGATTCCAAAGGGACCTAGAGACCCCCAAAATGGACCCAGAGACTCCAAAAATGGGCAGAGAGAACCCAAAATGGACACAAAGACTCCCCCAAAAGGCACAGAGATTCCAAAATGGGCCAAGACCACCAAAATAGGCAAGAGACCCCAAAAACGATGCAAGAGATGGCAAAAAAAGGCACAAAGATCCTCAAATTTGACCCAGAGACCCCCAAAATGGCCCAAAGACCCAAATAATTGACCCAAAGACCTCAAAAATGGGTCCAGAAATCCCCCAAAATGGGCCCAGAGGCACCAAAACAGGCCCAGAGACATCAAAAAATGGGTAAGAGATGCCAACAATGAGGTGGGAGATCCTGAAATGGGCAAAAAGACACCCCCAAACGCACAGAGATTTCCAAATGGGCTCAGAGACCCCCAAAATGGGCCCAGAGACACCCCCAAAAGGATAAAAGACATCAAAAATGGATAGAGAGATTCCAAAATGGGCCCAGAGATCCCCGAAATGGGTAAGTGACACCAAAAATTATTCCAGAGATGGCAAAATTGAGCCCCAAGAAACTCAAATTCGGCCCAGAGACCCCCAAAATGGGCACAGAGACCCAAAGAATTGGCACAAAGACCCCAAAACTGGGTCCAGAAATCCCCAAAAATGGGTCCAAAGACCACAAAACAGGCCCAGAGATCCCCAAAGTGGGTAAGAGACACCAAAAAATGGGCACACAGACCCCAAAACACAGGCCGAGAGACGCCCAAAATGGGTAAGAGAGGACAAAAAAAAGGTAAGACATGTCATAAATGGGTAAGAGACACCAAAAATGGGCCCAGAGACCCAAAACAAGGCCCAGAGACCTCAAAAATGAATAAACCACCAAAAATTAGGAGAGAAAGAACAAAATGGGCACAAAGACCCCCAAAAAGGTACAGAGACCCACAACATGGGTCCAGAAAGCCCCCAGCTGGGCCCAGAGCCCCCAAAACAGGCCCAGAAAGGCCCAAAAATGGGTAAGAGATTGCAAGAATCGGTAAGAGATGCCAAAAATGGGTAGGAGACAGCAAAAACTGGGCCCAGAGACCCCAAAACAGGCCCAGAGACGCCCAAAACGGGTAAGGGACACCAAAAATGAGCCCAAAGCCACCAAAATGGGTCCAGAGACACCAAAAATTGGGCCCAGAGATGTCAAAACAGGCTCAGAGACCCCCAAAAAGGGGCCCAGAAACCCAAAAATAAGGTGAGAGATCCCGAAACGGGCACAAAGACCCCTCCAAAAGCACAGAGATTCCCAAATGGGCCCAGAGATCCCCAAAATGGGTGAGAGACACCAAAATGATGCCAGAATGAGATGCCAAAAATGGGCACAAAGATCCCTAAATTTGGCCCAGAGATCCCCAAAAGGGACACAGAGACTCAAATAATTGGCCCAAAGGCCCCAAAACTGGGTCCAGAATTCCCCCAAATGGGGACAGAGACCCCAAAACAGGCCCAGAGACCCCCAAAGTGCATAAGAGACACAAAAATATGGCCACAGAGACCCCCCAAAACAGGCCTAGAGGCCCCCAAAATGGGTAAGAGAGGACAAAAACAGGTTAAAGATGGCAAAAATGGGTAAGAGACATCAAAAACGGGCCCAGACACCCAAAACCAGGCCTAGAGACTCCCAAAATGACTAAGACAGCAAAAATTAGGAGAGAAAGAACAAAATGTGCACAAAGATCCCCAAAAAGGTACAGAGATTCCAAAATGGGCCCAGAGACCCAAATAATTGGCACAAAGACCCCAAAAATGGGTCCAGAAATCCCCCCAAAATGGGCCCGGAGACCCCCAGAATGGGAAAGAATTGACAAAAACGGGTAAGGGATACCAAAAATGGGTAAGAGACATCAAAAATGAACCTAGAGACCCCCAAAACAGGCCCAGAGCCCCCCAAAATGACTAAACCACCAAAAATTAGGAGAGAAAGAACAAAATGGGCACAAAGACCCCCAAAAAGGTACAGACATTCCAAAATGGGCCCAGAGACCTCAAAACAGGTAAGAGACACCAAAAATGTGTAAAAACCACCAGAAATTAAGGCAGAGACATGAAAAATGGGCACAAAGACCCCAACATTGGGCCCCCAGACTCCCCCCAAATGGGTCCAGAAATCCCTCAAAAAAGGTCCAGAGACCACAAAAATGGGTAATACACCAAAAAAAAAAAGGTGAGAGGTCCAAAAACGGGCACAAAGAGCCCCTCAAAAGCACAGAGATTCCAAAGGGACCTAGAGACCCCCAAAATGGACCCAGAGACTCCAAAAATGGGCAGAGAGAACCCAAAATGGACACAAAGACTCCCCCAAAAGGCACAGAGATGCCAAAATGGGCCAAGACCACCAAAATAGGCAAGAGACCCCAAAAACGATGCAAGAGATGGCAAAAAAAGGCACAAAGATCCTCAAATTTGACCCAGAGACCCCCAAAATGGCCCAAAGACCCAAATAATTGACCCAAAGACCTCAAAAATGGGTCCAGAAATCCCCCAAAATGGGCCCAGAGGCACCAAAACAGGCCCAGAGACATCAAAAAATGGGTAAGAGATGCCAACAATGAGGTGGGAGATCCTGAAATGGGCAAAAAGACACCCCCAAACGCACAGAGATTTCCAAATGGGCTCAGAGACCCCCAAAATGGGCCCAGAGACACCCCCAAAAGGATAAAAGACATCAAAAATGGATAGAGAGATTCCAAAATCGGCCCAGAGATCCCCGAAATGGGTAAGTGACACCAAAAATTATTCCAGAGATGGCAAAATTGAGCCCCAAGAAACTCAAATTCGGCCCAGAGACCCCCAAAATGGGCACAGAGACCCAAATAATTGGCACAAAGACCCCAAAACTGGGTCCAGAAATCCCCAAAAATGGGTCCAAAGACCACAAAACAGGCCCAGAGATCCCCAAAGTGGGTAAGAGACACCAAAAAATGGGCACACAGACCCCAAAACACAGGCCGAGAGACGCCCAAAATGGGTAAGAGAGGACAAAAAAAAGGTAAGACATGTCATAAATGGGTAAGAGACACCAAAAATGGGCCCAGAGACCCAAAACAAGGCCCAGAGACCTCAAAAATGAATAAACCACCAAAAATTAGGAGAGAAAGAACAAAATGGGCACAAAGACCCCCAAAAAGGTACAGAGACCCACAACATGGGTCCAGAAAGCCCCCAGCTGGGCCCAGAGCCCCCAAAACAGGCCCAGAAAGGCCCAAAAATGGGTAAGAGATTGCAAGAATCGGTAAGAGATGCCAAAAATGGGTAGGAGACAGCAAAAACTGGGCCCAGAGACCCCAAAACAGGCCCAGAGACTCCCAAAATGGGTAAGGGACACCAAAAATGAGCCCAAAGCCACCAAAATGGGTCCAGAGACACCAAAAATTGGGCCCAGAGATGTCAAAATAGGCTCAGAGACCCCCAAAAAGGGGCCCAGAAACCCCAAAATAAGGTGAGAGATCCCGAAATGGGCACAAAGACCCCTCCAAAAGCACAGAGATTCCCAAATGGGCCCAGAGATCCCCAAAATGGGTGAGAGACACCAAAATGATGCCAGAATGAGATGCCAAAAATGGACACAAAGATCCCTAAATTTGGCCCAGAGATCCCCAAAATGGACACAGAGACCACACCACCAAAAATTAGGAGAGAAAGAACAAAATGGGCACAAAGATCACGTGCAAAAGCTACAGAGATTCCAAAATGGGCTCAGAGACCAAAATAATTGACCCCTCTGTTGGGGTCTCTGGGCCCATTTTGAGGGATTTGTGGACCCATTTGGGGGGAGTCTGGGGGCCCAATGTTGGGGTCTTTGTGCCCATTTTTCATGTCTCTGCCTTAATTTCTGGTGGTTTTTACACATTTTTGGTGTCTCTTACCTGTTTTGAGGTCTCTGGGCCCATTTTGGAATGTCTGTACCTTTTTGGGGGTCTTTGTGCCCATTTTGTTCTTTCTCTCCTAATTTTTGGTGGTTTAGTCATTTTGGGGGGCTCTGGGCCTGTTTTGGGGGTCTCTAGGTTCATTTTTGATGTCTCTTACCCATTTTTGGTATCCCTTACCCGTTTTTGTCAATTCTTTCCCATTTTGGGGGTCTCCGGGCCCATTTTGGGGGGATTTCTGGACCCATTTTTGGGGTCTTTGTGCCAATTATTTGGGTCTCTGGGCCCATTTTGGAATCTCTGTACCTTTTTGGGGATCTTTGTGCACATTTTGTTCTTTCTCTCCTAATTTTTGCTGTCTTAGACATTTTGGGAGTCTCTAGGCCTGGTTTTGGGTGTCTGGGCCCGTTTTTGGTGTCTCTTACCCATTTTTGGCCTCATTAACCTGTTTTTGTCCTCTCTTACCCATTTTGGGGGCCTCTAGGCCTGTTTTGGGGGGTCTCTGTGGCCATATTTTTGTGTCTCTATGCACTTTGGGGGTCTCTGGGCCTGTTTTGGGGTCCTTGGCCCCATTTGGGGGAATTCTGGACCCAGTTTTGGGGCCTTTGGGCCAATTATTTGAGTCTCTGTGTCCCCTTTGGGGATCTCTGGGCCAAATTTAGGGATCTTTGTGCCCATTTTTGGCATCTCATTCTGGCATCATTTTGGTGTCTCTCATCCATTTTGGGGATCTCTGGGCCCATTTGGGAATCTCTGTGCTTTTGGAGGGGTCTTTGTTCCCGTTTCGGGATCTCTCACCTTATTTTTGGGTTTCTGGGCCCCTTTTTGGGGGTCTCTGAGCCTATTTTGACATCTCTGGGCCCAATTTTTGGTGTCTCTGGACCCATTTTTTGGTGGCTTTGGGCTCATTTTTGGTGTCCCTTACCCATTTTGGGAGTCTCTGGGCCTCTTTTGGGGTCTCTGGGCCCAGTTTTTGCTGTCTCCTACCCATTTTTGGCATCTCTTACCGATTCTTGCAATCTCTTACCCATTTTTGGGCCTTTCTGGGCCTGTTTTGGGGGCTATGGGCCCAGCTGGGGGCTTTCTGGACCCATGTTGTGGGGATTTGAGCCAATTATTTGGGTCTTTGGGTCATTTGGGGGGTCTGTGTGCCCATTTGTGGGGTGTCAGGGCCTGTTTTGGGGTCTCTGTGCACATTTTTGGTGTCTCTTACCCATTTTTGTCATCTCTTACCCATTTTGGGGGTCTCTGGGCCCATTTTTAGGGATTTCTGGACCCATTTGGGAGCTTTTGGGGCCAAATGTTGAGATCGTTGTGCTTATTTTTCACGTCTCTGGCTTAGTTTGTAGTGTTTCTTACACATTTTTGGTGTCTCTTACCCATTTTTGGCATCTTTAACCTTTTTTTGTCCTCTCTTACCCATTTTGGGGGCCTCTAGGCCTGTTTTTTGGGGTCTCTCTGCCCATTTTTTGATGTCTCTTACCCACTTTGGGGATCTCTGGGCCTGTTTTGGCGACTCTGGGCCCCTTTGGGGGATTTGTGGACTAATGTTTAGGGCCTTCTGGTCAATTATTTGGGTCTTTGGGCCATTTTGGGGGTCTCTGGGTCAAATTTAGGGATCTTTCTGCCCATTTTTGGCACCTCTGGCATCATTTTGGTGTCTCTTACCCATTTTGGGCATCTCTGGGCCCATTTGGGAATCTCTGTGCTTTTGGAGGGGTCTTTGTTCCCGTTTCGGGATCTCTCACTTTATTTTGTGGTTTCTGGGCCCCTTTTTGGGGGTCTCTGAGCCTGTTTTGACATCTCTGGGCCCAATTTTTGGTGTCTCTTGCCCATTTTTGGTGTCTCTGGACTCATTTTTTGGTGGCTTTGGGCTCATTTTTGGTGTCCCTTACCCATTTTGGGAGTCTCTGGGCCTGTTTTGTGGTCTTTGGACCCATTTTTGTGGATTTCTGGACCCAGTTTTGGGGTCTTTGTGGCAATTATTTGGGTGTCTGTGCCCATTTTGGGGGGCTCTGGGCCTGTTTTGGGGGTCTCTAGGTCCATTTTTTATGTCTCTTACCCATTTTTGGTATCCCTTACCTGTTTTTGTCAATTCTTTCCCATTTTGGGGGTCTCTGGGCCTGTTTGGGTCTCTGGGTTCATTTTGGGGGGATTTCTGGACCCATTTTGGGGGTCTTTGGGCCAATTATTTGGGTCTTTGGGCCCATTTTGGAATCTCTGTGGCTTTTGCGCGGGATCTTTGTGCACATTTTGTTCTTTCTCTCCTAATTTTGCTGTCTTAGACATTTTGGGGGTCTCTGGGCCTGTTTTGGGGTCTCTGGCCCCATTTGGTGGAATTCTGGACCCAGTTTTGGGGCCTTTGTGCCAATTATTTGAGTCTCTGTGTCCATTTTGGGGATCTCTGGGCCAAATTAAGGAATCTTTGTGCCCATTTTTGGCATCTCTGGCATCATTTTGGTGTCTCTCACCCATTTTGGGGATCTCTGGGCCCATTTGGGAATCTCTGTGCGTTTGGGGGTGTCTTTTTGCCCATTTCAGGATCTCCCACCTCATTTTGTCATCTCTTACCCATTTTTTGATGTCTCTGGGCCTGTTTTGGTGCCTCTGGGCTCATTTTAGGGTATTTCTGGACCCCTTTTTGAGGCTTTTGGGCCCATTATTTGGGTCTTTGGGCCATTTTGGGGGTCTCTGGGTCTAATTTGAGGATCTTTGTGCCCTTTTTTTGCCATCTCTGGGCCCATTATTGGCGTCCTTTTCCCATTTTGGGGGTCTCTACGTGCTTTTTGGGCTCTCTGTCCGTTTTTGGGGTGTCTGTGCCAATTGTTGTGCCTCGGGGCTCATTTTTGGGACTATAATAGTTGGATCGCAAATAAAAGTAAATAAACCCATTAAATGGTACCTAAATGGCTCCCCC
>JAUMJL010002320.1:0-20816 GCA_033558185.1 Dromococcyx pavoninus | reverse complement strand
CATAAACCCCCGAGGAGCACCTCGAGACTCTTGAGGAGCCCCAAGAACCCTCAGGGAGCCCCAAGAACCCTCGGGGAGGCCCAAGAACCCTTGAGGAACCCCAAGATCTCAAAGAACCCCAAGAACCTTTGAGGAACCCCAATAAATCTCGAGGAGCACCTGAAGAACCCTTGGGGAGCCCCAAGAACCCTTGAAGAGCACCTCAAGAAGCCTTGAGGAGCACCCCAAGAACTCGAGGAGCCCCCCAAACCCTTGAGGCACCCCAAGAGCCCTCGGGGAGCCCCTCGAAAGGGGTTGGCTTGGAGGTGACCACCCTGCACCCCAATAAATGGTGATGGAGAACCTCGTGGTGGAGCGGTGGGATGGGCCCTGCACCCCAAAAATGGACCCCGAACCCCGAAAATGGACCCTGGACGCCCAAAATGGACCCTGAACCCCAAAATTGGACCCTGAACCCCAAAATTCAGGGCCCCGAACCCCCCAAAATGGACCCTGAACCCCGAAAATGGACCCTGGACACCCAGAATGGACCCTGAACCCCAAAATTGGACCCTGAACCCCAAAATTGGACCCTGAACCCCAAAATTCAGGGCCCTGAACCCCCCAAAATGGACCCCAAACCCCGAAAATGGACCCTGGACACCCAAATTGGACCCTGAACCCCAAAATTGGACCCTGAACCCCAAAATTGGACCCAGAACCCGAAAATGGACCCTGAACCCCAAAATTCAGCGCCCTGAACCCCCCAAAAATGGACCCTGAATCCCCAAATTCAGGGCCCTGAACCCCAAAATTCAAGGTCGGGAACCCCGAAAATGGACCCTGAACCCCCAAATTGGACCCTGAACCCCAAAATTCAGGACCCTGAACCCCAAAATTCGAGGCTGGGAACCCCAAAACTGAACCCTGAACCCCAGAAATGGACCCTGAACCCCAAAATTCAGGGCCCTGAACCCCCCAAAATGGACCCTGAACCCCCCAAAATGGACCCCAAACCCCGAAAATGGACCCTGGACACCCAGAATGGACCCTGAACCCCCAAATTGGACCCTGAACCCCCCAAAAATGGACCCTGAACCCCAAAATGGACCCTGAACCCCCCAAAAATGGACCCTGAACCCCCAAAATGGACCCTGAACCCCAAAATTCAGGGCCCTGAACCCCCCAAAATGGACCCTGAACCCCGAAAATGGACCCTGGACACCCAGAATGGACCCTGAACCCCCAAATTGGACCCTGAACCCCAAAATTCAGGGTCCTGAACCCCAAAATGGACCCTGAACCCCCCAAAAATGGACCCTGAACCCCCAAAATGGACCCTGAACCCCAAAATTCAGGGCCCTGAACCCCCCAAAATGGACCCTGAACCCCCCAAAAATGGACCCTGAACCCCAAAACTCAAGTCTGGGAACCCCAAAATTGGACCCTGAACCCCAGAAATGGACCCTGAACCCCCAAATTGGACCCTGAATCCCCAAAATGGACTCTGAACCCCAAAATGGACCTGAACCCCAAAATTCGAGGCTGGGAACCCCAAAACTGAACCCTGAACCCCAAAAAAGGACCCTGAACCCCCAAATTCAGGGCTGGGAACCCCAAAAATGGACCCTGAACCCCGAAATTGGACCTGAACCCCCAAAATGGACCCTGAACCCCCAAATTCGAGGCCGGGACCCCCAAAACCGGACCCCGAACCCCAAAATTCAGACCTGGAAATCCCAAAAATGGACCCTGAACCCCCCCAAATGGACTCTGAACCCCAAAATGGACCCTGAACCCCAAAATGGACCTTGAACCCCCAAATCCAGGGCTGGGAACCCCAAAACTGGACCCTGAACCCCAGAAATGGACCCTGAACCCCGAAATTGGACTCTGAACCCCCAAATTCAAGGCTGGGAACCCCAAAACTGGACCCTGAACCCCAGAAATGGACCCTGAACCCCAAAATTGGACCCTGAACCCCAAAATCCAGGGCTCTGAACCCCGAAATTCAAATCTGGGAACCCCGAAAATGAGCCCTGAACCCCCAAATTGGGGCCTGAACCCCCAAAATCGAGGCTGGGAACCCCAAAACTGGACCCTGAACCCAAACTGGACCCTGAACCCAAAAATGGACCCTGAACCCCCAAATTCAGGGCCCTGAACCCCCAAAATGGACCCTGAACCCCCAAATTCAGCACCCTGAACCCTAAAAATCCGAGGCTGGGAACCCCAAAACTGGACCCTGAACCCAAAAATGGGCCCTGAACCCCAAAATTCACGGCTGGGAACCCCAAAACTGGACCCTGAACCCCAAAATCCAGGGCTGGGAACCCCAAAACTGGACCCTGAACCCCAGAAATGGACCCTGAACCACCAAAATGGACCCTGAACCCCAAAATTCGAGGCCGGGACCCCAAAACTGGACCCAGAACCCGAAAATGGACCCTGAACCCCCAAATTCAGCACCCTGAACCCCCAAAACCGGACCCTGAACCCCCCCAAATGGACCCTGAACCCCCAAATTGGACCCTGAACCCCAAAATTCGTGGCTGGGAACCCCAAAACTGAACCCTGAACCCCAAAATTTAGGGCTGGGAACCCCAAAAATGGACCCTGAACCCCGAAATTGGACCTGAACCCCCAAAATGGACCCTGAACCCCCAAATTCGAGGCCGGGACCCCAAAACCGGACCCCGAACCCCAAAATTCAGACCTGGAAATCCCAAAAATGGACCCTGAACCCCAAAATTCAGGGCTGGGAACCCCAAAACTGGACCCTGAACCCCAGAAATGGACCCTGAACCCCAAAATCCAGGGCTCTGAACCCCGAAATTCAAATCTGGGAACCCCAAAAATGAGCCCTGAACCCCCAAATTGGGACCTGAACCCCAAAACTCAAGTCTGGGAACCCCAAAACTGGACCCTGAACCCAAAACTGGACCCTGAACCCCAAAATTCGAGGCTGGGAACCCCAAAACTGAACCCTGAACCCCAAAATTGGACCCTGAACCCAAAAATTCAAGGCTGGGAACCCCAAAACTGGACCCTGAACCCCAGAAATGGACCCTGAACCCCAAAATGGACCCTGAACCCCAAAATCCAGAGCTCTGAACCCCGAAATTCAAATCTGGGAACCCCGAAAATGAGCCCTGAACCCCCAAATTGGGACCTGAACCCCAAAACTCAAGGCTGGGAACCCCAAAACTGGACCCTGAACCCAAAACTGGACCCTGAACCCCCAGAAATGGACCCTGAACCCCAAAAGGATTTGGGGGTGCAAGAGGGGAGCCAAGGGGTGGGGGGGGTCAGTTTTGGGGTGCAAAGGGGGGTTCATGGGGTGGGGGGGTCAGTTTTGGGGTGCAAAGGGGGGGTCAGGGGTCACTTTTGGGGTGCAGTGGGTGGGGGGTCAGTTTTGGGGTGCAAAGGGGGGGTCAGGGGTCACTTTTGGGGTGCAGGGGGTGGGGGGGCGGTTTTGGGGTGCAAAGGGGGGGGTGTCACGGGGTGGGGGAGGGGTGAGTTTTGCCTTTGGGGGAGGTGCAAGGGGTAGGGGGGGAGGGGTGGCAATTTTGGGGGTGCAAAGGTCGCCCCACCCCCACCCCTTTCCACCCCTCCCCCCTCCCTTTGCCCCCGGACTTTGCCCCCCCCCGGCACCGCCCCCCCCTCCCCCCAATAAAAGGGAGGGGCCGGGGGGGGGAGGGGAGGGAGAGGAAGGGAGAGAGGTGAGTGGGGGGGGGGGGCGGATTTTGGGGTGAAACTGCGGGGTTTTGGGGTCCCGGGGGGGATTTGGGGTGAAAAGGGGCGATTTTGGGGTGAAACTGCGGGGTTTTGGGGTCCCGGGGTGGTTTTTGGGGTGAAACAGCAGGATTTGGGGATCCCGGGGGTGATTTTGGGGTGAAAGGGGGTGATTTTGGGGTAAAACAGAAGGATTTTGGGGTCCCGGGGTGATTTTGGGGTGAAAAGGGGCGATTTTGGAGTGAAACAGCAGGATTTTGGGGTCCCAGGAGTGATTTTTTGGGTGGAAAAGGGCTATTTTGGGGTGAAACAGCAGGATTTTGGGGTCCCGGGGTGATTTTGGGGTGAAAAGGGGCTATTTTGGGGGGAAACAGAAGGATTTTGGGGTCCCGGGGTGGTTTTTGGGGTGCAATGGGGATATTTTGGGGTGAAACAGCAGGATTTTGGGGTCCCGGGAGTGATTTTTTGGGTGGAAAAGGGCTATTTTGGGGGGAAACAGCAGGATTTTGGGGTTCAGGGTGGTATTTTGAGGTGCAATGGGACGATTTTGGGGTAAAACAGCAGGATTTTGGGGTCCCGGGGTGATTTTGGGGTGAAAAGGGGTGATTTTGGGGGGAAACAGAAGGATTTTGGGGTCCCGGGGTGATTTTGGAGTGAAAAGGAGCGATTTTGGGGTGAAACAGAAGGATTTTGGGGTCTCAGGGGTGATTTTGGGGTGCAATGGGGATATTTTGGGGTGAAACAGCAGGATTTTGGGGTCCCGGGAGTGATTTTTGGGTGCAATGGGGCTATTTTGGGGTGAAAAGGGGCGATTTTGGAGTGAAACAGAAGGATTTTGGGGTCTCAGGGGTGATTTTGGGGTGCAATGGGGATATTTTGGGGTGAAACAGCAGGATTTTGGGGTCCCAGGAGTGATTTTTTGGGTGGAAAAGGGCTATTTTGGGGGGAAACAGCAGGATTTTGGGGTTCAGGGTGGTATTTTGGGGTGCAATGGGACGATTTTGGGGTAAAACAGCAGGATTTTGGGGTCTCGGGGTGATTTTTGGGTGAAAAGGGGCGATTTTGGGGTGAAACAGCAGGATTTTGGGGTCCCAGGGGTGATTTTGGGATGGAAAGGGGCTATTTTGGGGGGAAACAGCAGGATTTTGGGGTTCAGGGTGGTATTTTGAGGTGCAATGGGACGATTTTGGGGTAAAACAGAAGGATTTTGGGGTCTCGGGGTGATTTTGGGGTGCAATGGGGATATTTTGGGGTGAAACAGCAGAATTTTGGGGTCCCGGGGTGATTTTGGGGTGAAAAGGGGCGATTTTGGGGTGAAACAGCAGGATTTTGGGGTCTCAAGGGTGATTTTGGGGTGAAAGGGGGTGATTTTGGGGAGAAACAGTGGGATTTTGGGGTCCCAGTGGTGATTTTGGGGTGAAAAGGGGCGATTTTGTGGTGAAACAGCATAATTTTGGAGTCCTGGGGGTGATTTTGGGTGTCCAGGGGTGATTTTGGGGTGCAATGAGGCTATTTTGAGGTGAAACAGCAGGATTTGGGGGTCCCAGGGGTGATTTTGGGGTGCAATGGGGATATTTTGGGGTGAAACAGCAGGATTTTGGGGTCCCAGGAGTGATTTTTTGGGTGGAAAAGGGCTATTTTGGGGTGAAACAGCAGGATTTTGGGGTTCAGGGTGGTATTTTGAGGTGCAATGGGACGATTTTGGGGTAAAACAGCAGGATTTTGGGGTCCCGGGGTGATTTTGGGGTGAAAAGGGGCTATTTTGGGATGAAACAGCAGGATTTGGGGTTTCCAGGGTCAATTTTGGTCTTTTGGGGGGGGGGTGGGGGGTGTGTCTCTGGTTGCCCCCCCCCCTCACTTTGGGGGTGTCCCCTCTCCCCTCTCTCCCCCCCACCCCAGGGCCATGTTTTGGTTGCACCCCAAAACGGTGGGGGCGGCGCTGGTGCTGCTGCTGGGCCTGGGTGAGGACCCCCCCCCCCCCCCAGCACCCCAACCCCTCCCTGATGTCCCCAAGGTCCCCAAGATCCTCAACCCCATCCTTGAGGTCCCCAACCCCGATGTCCCCAACTCAACCTTGATGTCCCCAAGGTCCCAAACCCCATCCTGATGTCCCCAAGGTCCCCAAGATCCTCAACCCCCTCCCTGATGTCCTCATCCCTGATGTCCCCAAGGTTCCAAACCCCTCCCTGATGTCCCCAAGGTCCCCAACTCCATCCTTCATGTCCTCATCCCTGATGTCCCCAAGCCCATTCCTTGTCCCCAAGGTCCCCAAGATCCACCCCCCAGCCCTGATGTCCCCATCCCTGATGTCCCCAAGATCCTCAACCCCATCCCTGATGTCCCCAACCCCGATGTCCCCAACTCCATCCTGATGTCCCCGAGGTCCCCAACTCCATCCTGATGTCCCCAAGCCCCTCCTCACCACCCCATCTGATGTCCCCCCCCCCACACCTTGTCCTTCCCCCCCCCCCCCCCCTCCAGCCGCCGCCGCCCCCCCCGACCCCCTCTCCACGCTCGGCGCCGCCGCCAGGACCTTCTTCGGTGGCCTCGGTCTCCAAGGAGCCCAGGAGCGACTCCAGTGAGTGTCCCCCCACCCCACCCCACCCTGGGTGTGGGGGGAGGACACAACCTCGTGGGAGGTCACCCTGAGGTCACACCCCCCCCCCCCCCCCCATCCCACCTCTGGATGTCCCCTTCCCCACCCCAGGGACGCCTACGCCAAGGGCTCGGAGGCCGTCATGACCTACACGGGGATCCTGAGCGACCAACTCTACCACTGGTGGCAAGGGGAGCAGTGACCACGCCCACCAAGATGGCGGCCGCGGGTTGAGGGTCCTCAACCAACCGCCCCCTTCCCCCCCCCAATAAAGCTTGGTGGTCACAGAGAGCTTGGTGGTCTTGGTTGTCTTCTTGGTGGTCTTGGTCGTCTTCTTGAAGGTCTTGGTGGTCTTCTTGGTGGTCTCGGTGGTCTTCTTGGTGGTCTTGGTCGTCTTCTTGGTGGTCTTGGTCTTCTTGAAGGTCTTGGTGGTCTTCTTGGTGGTCTCAGTGGTCCTTGAGGTCTTCTTGGTGCTCATCTTGAAGGTCTTGGTGGTCGCCTTCGTCCTCTTGGTGGTCATCTTGGTCTTCTTGGTGCCCCTGGAGGTCTTCTTGGTGGTCTTCTTGGTCGTCTTGGTCATCATCTTGAAGGTCTTGGTGGTCTTCTTGGCCATCTTGGTCGTCTTGGTCATCATCTTGAAGGTCTTGATGGTCGTCTTCTTGGCCTCGGTGGTCCTTGAGGGCTTCTTGGTGCTCATCTGGGACATCTTGGTGGTCTTCTTGGTCATCTTGAAGGTCCTGGTGGTCATCTTGGTGGTCTTGATGGTCCTTGAGGTCTTCTTGCTGCTCATCTTGAAGGTCTTGGTGATTGCCTTGGTCCTCTTGGTGGTCATCTTGGTCTTCTTGGTGCCCCTGGAGGTCTTCTTGGTGGTCTTCTTGATCGTCTTTAAAGTCTTAGTGGTCACCTGGGTCTTCTTGGTGGTCCTGGAGCTCTTCTTGGTGGTCTTCTTGGTGGTCTTTTTGGTCGTCTTGAAGGTCTTGATGGCCCTTTTGAAGGTCTTGGTGGTCACCTTGGTCTTCTTGGTGGTCCTGGAGGTCTTCTTGGTGCTCATCTTGGTGGTCTTCGAGACCCTCTTGAAGGACTTGGTGGTTGCCTTGGTCCTCTTCCTGGTCATCTTGGTCATCTTGGTGGTCTTCTTGATCATCTTGAAGGTCTTGGTGGTCACCTTGGTCTTCTCAGTGGTCCTGGAGGTCTTCTTGGTCATCTTGGTGGTCTCGGTGGTCATCATGGTCATCTGTGGGGTCTTAGTGGTCACCTTGGTCTTCTCGGTGGTCCTGGAGGTCTCCTTGGTGGTCACCTTGGTCTTCTTGGTGGTCACCTTGGTCTTCTTGGTGGTCTTCTTGGTCATCTTGGTGGTCTTCTTGATCATCTTGAAGGTCTTGGTGGTCACCTTGGTCTTCTCAGTGGTCCTGGAGGTCTTCTTGGTCATCTTGGTGGTCTCGGTGGTCATCATGGTCATCTGTGGGGTCTTAGTGGTCACCTTGGTCTTCTCGGTGGTCCTGGAGGTCTCCTTGGTGGTCACCTAGGTCTTCTTGGTGGTCACCTTGGTCTTCTTGGTGGTCTTCTTGGTCATCTTGGTGGTCTTCTTGATCATCTTGAAGGTCTTGGTGGTCACCTTGGTCTTCTCAGTGGTCCTGGAGGTCTCCTTGGTGCTCACCTTGGTCTTCTTGGTGGTCATCATGGTCATCTGTGGGGTCTTAGTGGTCACCTTGGTCTTCTCGGTGGTCCTGGAGGTCTCCTTGGTGCTCACCTTGGTCTTCTTGGTGGTCTTCTTGGTCATCTTGGTGGTCTTCTTGATCATCTTGAAGGTCTTAGTGGTCATCTTGGTCTTCTCGGTGGTCCTGGAGGTCTTCTTGGTCATCTTGGTGGTCTTTTTGGTGGTCTCGGTGGTCATCATGGTCATCTGTGGGGTCTTAGTGGTCACCTTGGTCTTCTCGGTGGTCCTGGAGGTCTCCTTGGTGCTCACCTTGGTCTTCTTGGTGGTCTTCTTGGTCATCTTGGTGGTCCTGGAGGTCTCGGTGGTCCTGGAGGTCTTCTTGGTGCTCCTCTTGGTGGTCTAAAAGACCCTCTTGAAGGTCTTGGTGGTCGCCTTGGTCCTCTTGGTGGTCCTGGTGGCCCCCGAGAAGGTCCTGGTGGCCCCCTTGGCGCCCTTGGTGCCCCCTCTGGGTGGTCCCGGTGGCCCTCGGGGTCCCCTCTGAGCCTTTGGTGGCTTTTGGGGACCCCCCCGGCCCCCCCCCGGGGTGGGGCGAAGGGGGGGGAGGGGCCCACCCGGAAGCGGCGCCGATGACGTCACGCGGGGGCGTTTCCCGCCGGGGGTGGGGATTCCCCCCCCCTTCCCCTTCCCCTCCCCCCATAAAGGGCCCCCCCCGGGACCCAAAATCGCCCAATTTCACCCCAAAGCGTGGACGATGCGGCCCCAGCGAGGTGAGGGGGGGACTGGGAGGGCACTGGGGGTTACTGGGAGGCACTGGGAGGCACTGGGAGGGCACTAGGAGTTACTGGGAGGCACTGGGAGTGACTGGGAGTGACTGGGAGGGCACTGGGAGTGACTGGGAGGCACTGGAAAGCTCTGGGAGGGCACTGGGGGTTACTGGGAGGGCACTGGGAAGCACTGGGAGGCACTTGGGAGGCACTGGGAGAGATCTGGGAGGGCACTGGGAAGGCGCTGGGATGAACTGGGAGGGAACTGGGAGGGTAATGGGAGGCACTGGGGACTACTGGTAGGCACTGGGGGCTACTGGGAGGCACTGGGATGGTACTGGGAGGCACTGGAAGGGCACTGGGAAGGCACTGAGATGAACTGGAGGGGAACTGGGGTGAACTGGGAGGGCACTGGGAGGCACTGGGGTGAACTGGGAGGCACTGGGGTACTACTGGGAGGCACTTGGGGGTGACTGGGAGGGACTGGGAGGGCACTGGGAAGGCACTGGAATGACCTGGGGGGGAACTGGGGTGAACCAGGAGGGCACTGGGATGAACTGGGAGGGTAATGGGAGGCACTGGGAGGCACTGGGAGGGCAATGAGAGGTACTGGGGGCTACTGGGAGGCACCGGGAGGGCACTGGAGTGACTGGGAGGCACTGGGAGGGCAATGGGAGGCACTGGGGTGCTACTGGGAGGCACTGGGATGGTAGTGGGAGGCACTGGGAAAGCACTGTGAAGGCACGGGGAGGCACTGGGATGAACTGGAAGACACTGGGAGAGAACTGGGGGGCACTGGGAGGGCGCAGCCCCTTTAAGGGGAAGAGAGGGCAGCCCTGAAGGGGCGTGGCCAGAGGGGCGATGACGTCACGGGAATCCCCGCGGGGAGGGGGACGGAGGGGGGATTCCCCCTGGTTTGGCTGCCCCCGCGGGGGCACTGGGATGGAACTGGGGGTTACTGGGAGGCACTGATTGGGCACTGGGATTTACTGGGAGGCACTGGTTGGGTACTGGGCATTACTGGGAGGCACTGGGAGTTACTAGGAAACACTGGAAGGGCACTGGGAATTACTGGGAGGGAACTGGGGGTTACTGGGAGGCACTGGGGGTTACTGGGTGTTACAGGGAGGCACTGGGTGTTACTGGGAGGGCACTGGGAGAGTGCTGGGAGGCACTGGGGGGAATTGGGGGCTACTGGGAGGGCACTGGGAATTACTGGGAGGAAACTGGGGGTTACTGGGAGCCACTGGGTGTTACTGGGAGGCACTGGGGGGCACTGGGGGTTACTGGGAGGCACTGGGTGGGAACTAGGGGTTACTGGGTTGCACTGGAGGAGAACTGGGAGGGCACTGGGAGATACTGGGTGTTGCTGGGGAGCACTGGGAGAGAACTGGGGGCTACTGGGAGGACACTGGGGATTACTGGGGTGCGGTGGGTGGGCACTGGGAGGCCCTGGGAGGGCACTGGAGGTTGCTGGGAGTTACTGGGAGGGTACTGGTGTTACTGGGAAGGAGCTGGGTGTTACTGGGAGAGACTGGTTGGGTACTGGGGGTTACTGGGAGGCACTGGGGGAGAAGGAGGAGTCACTGGGAGGCATTGGGAGTTACTGGGAGGGCACTGGGATGGAATTAGGGGCTACTGGGAGGGCACTGGGGGGCACTGGGGGGCACTGGGAGGCACTGGGAGGCACTGGGGGGCACTGGGAGGGCGCAGCCCCTTTAAGGAATGAGAGGGGAGCCCCGAGGGGGCGGGGCCAGAGGGGGCGGTGATGACGTCACGGGAATCCCCGCGGGGAGGGGGCATTCCCCCTGGTTTGGCTGCCCCCGCGGGGGCACTGGGATGGAACTGGGGATTACTGGGAGGTACTGGTTGGGCAATGCGGGTTACTGGGAGGGCATCGGGGGTTACTGGGAAGCACTGGGGGGCACTGGGAGGGCACTGGGGATTAATGGGAGGGCACTGGGTGGGCACTTGGAGGCCACTGGGGGTTACTGGGAGGGCACTGGGAGGCACTGGGGGTTACTGGGTATTACTGGGAGGCCCTGGTGGTTGCTGGGAGGGCACTGGTAGGCACTGAGAGGGCACTGGGAGAGCCCTGGGCGTTACTGGGAGGCACTGGGAGGTCACTGGGGGTTACTGGCTGTTACTGGGAGGCACTGGAAGTTACTGGGAAGCACTGGGAGGGCACTGGGGGTTACTGGGAGGGCACTGGGGGTTACTGGGAGGGCACTAGGGGTTACTGGGAGGCACTGGGGGTTACTGGGAGGGCACTGGGAGGCACTGAGAGGGCACTGGGAGGCACTGGAAGGGCACTGGGGGTTACTGGGAGGCACTGGTAGAGCCCTGGGCGTTACTGGGAGGCACTGGGAGGTCACTGGGGGTTACTGGCTGTTACTGGGAGGCACTGGAAGTTACTGGGAGGCACTGGGAGGGCACTGGGGGTTACTGGGAGGGCACTAGGGGTTACTGGGAGGCACTGGGGGTTACTGGGAGGGCACTGGGAGGCACTGAGAGGGCACTGGGAGGCACTGGAAGGGCACTGGAGGTTACTGGGAGGCACTGGTAGAGCCCTGGGCGTTACTGGGAGGCACTGGGAGGTCACTGGGGGTTACTGGCTGTTACTGGGAGGCACTGGAAGTTACTGGGAGGCACTGGGAGGGCACTGGGGGTTACTGGGAGAGCACTGGGGGTTACTGGGAGGGCACTAGGGGTTACTGGGAGGCACTGGGGGTTACTGGGAGGGCACTGGGAGGCACTGGGAGGTCATTGGAGGTTACTGGGAGGCATTGGGAGAGCCCTGGGTGTTACTGGGAGGGCACTGCGGGATACTGGGAGGGCACTGCGGGATACTGGGAGGGCACTGGGGGTTATTGGGAGGCACTGGGAGAGCCCTGGGTGTTACTGGGAGGCACTGGGTGTTACTTGGAGGCACTGGGAGAGCCCTGGGTGTTACTGGGAGAGCCCTGGGTGTTACTGGGAGGGCACTGGGAGGCACTGGGAGGTCGTTGGGGGTTACCGGGAGGCATTGGGAGAGCCCTGGGTGTTACTGGGAGTGCACTGGGGGTTACTGGAAGGCACTGCATGTTACTGGGAGGCACTGGGAGAGCCCTGGCTGTTACTGGGAGGCACTGGGGGTTCCTGAGAGAACACTGGGAGAGCCCTGGGTGTTACTGGGAGAGCTCTGGGTGTTACTGGGAGGGCACTGGATATTACTGGGAGAGCCCTGGGGGTTACTGGGAGGGCACTGGTAGGTACTTGGAGGTCATTGGGGGTTCCTGGGAGGACACTGGGGGTTACTGGGGTTTACTGGGAGGACACTGGGGGTTCCTGGGAAGGCACTGGGAGGTCCCTGAGTGTTACTGGGAGGGCACTGGGGGTCCCTGGGTGTTACTGGGAGGTCCCTGGGTGTTACTGGGAGGTCCCTGGGGGTTACTGGGGGTTACTGGGAGGGCACTGGGGGTTACCGGTGCCCCTCCCCCAGGTGGGCGCCCCCCCGCCTCCCCCCCCCAGACGGTGAAGCAGCTCCTGAAGGCGCTGAGACAGCAGCAGCGTGGGGGGAGGGGCGCCCCGGTGAGTGACCCCTCCCCCCATCACCCCCTGACCACCCCCCAACCCCCCCATAGGTGACCCCCCCCCCCCCCCAATACCCCCCCCCAATACTCCCCACCCCCCCATTTATGGGCACCCAGACCCCTCCCCCCCCCCCGCAACCTCCTCATAGGGGACTCCCCGCCCATCCCCCCATAAGAGACCCCCCACCCCCACCCCAAATCCATGGGACCCCCCCCAACCCCCTCATATAGAACCCAGGCCCCTCCCACCCATAGGGACCCCCCCCCACCCCTCACCCGTAGGGGCTGGGACCCCCCCAGTTGAGCACCCAGACCCCCCCCCAACCTCCTTATAGGACCCCCCCCCCCATGGGACCCTCTCATTCCCCTCCATAGGGGACCCCCCCATGGGACCCCAACCCCTCCATTCCCCCATGGGATCCCCCCACCCATCCCTCCATAAGGGACCCCCCCCTCCCATCTATAGGACCCTCCCATTCCCCCTCCCCCATAGGGGCCGGGACCCCCCCCCCCAAGTTGGGCACCCAGGACCCCCCCCCCCAACCTCCTCATAAGGGACCCCCCCATAGGACCCCCCCCAACCTCCCCCATAGGGGCTGGGACCCCCAATCCCCCCCCCCCACACACTCACAGGGGACCCAGGGACGAGGAAACCCCCCCCCCCCCCTTAAGGGACCCCCCCCCCCCACCCATAGTACCCCCCCAAACCCCCCCATAGGGGGCCCAGACCCTCCCAACCTCCCCAACCCCCCCCAGGGACCAGGACACC
Source organism: Dromococcyx pavoninus (assembly GCA_033558185.1). Taxonomy (NCBI): domain Eukaryota; kingdom Metazoa; phylum Chordata; class Aves; order Cuculiformes; family Neomorphidae; genus Dromococcyx; species Dromococcyx pavoninus. Next base: position 7,744 of record JAUMJL010002320.1, on the reverse strand, counting down.
CCCAACCCCCCACTTTTGGGACCCCCATAGGGCCCTCCCCCCATTGGGTGTTCCCCCCCCCCCATGGGATCCCCCCCCCCCCAACCTCCTCATAGGGGATCCCCCGATGGGACCCCCCCCCACACTCATAGGACCCCCCCCCAGCCCCTCCCACCACAGGGAACCCAGCCCCTCCCAACCCCTCAACACCCCACCCATGGGACCCCCCCCCAAAACCGCCCCCACCCCCCCCCCCATAGAGGATCCCAGACCCTGGGACCCCCCCCCCCCCTTCCAAAGGGCACCCAAGGGACCCCCTAAACCCCCCCCCACCTGACCCCCCCCCTTATTGTCCCCCTCTCCCCCCCTCTAGGGTTCGACTGGGCCCCCCCTGCTCCCCCTGAGTGGTGAGTGACCCCCCCCCCCCCGTGTCACCCCATGTGCCCCCCCCCCCCCGTGTCCCCCTACATCTCCCCCTCACCCCATGTCCCCCCCCCCCCAGGTACCTCCCTCCTCCCCCCATCCCCCTCTGCCCCATGGCTGGGACCTCCCCTCGGGACCCCCAATCCCTGTGGACCCCCCGCTGGGCCCCATAGGGGCGTGGGGGGGGCCCACGGGGAGGGACCCCCCAACTTGGGGGGCTTCCAGGTAAGCAGGGACCTGGGGGGAGGAGGGGGGTGGTCGACCGGGGGGACGGGGGGCAACTGGGGCCAATGGGGGCAACTGAGGGGCAATGGGGGTAGATGGGGGGCAATGGGGGGTCTATGGGGGGCAATGGGGTGGGTGGGGGTAGGTGGGGATCGATGGGGGGCAATGGGGATCAATGGGGGGCAATGGGGGACAATGGGGGACAATGGGGGTCGGTGGGGGTCAATGGGGTGGGTGGGGGTAGGTGGGGATCAATGGGGGGCAATGGGGGGCAATGGGGATCAGTGGGGGTCAATGGGGGGCAATGGGGATCAATGGGGGCAGTGGGGGCAGTGGGGATCAATGGGAGACAATGGGGGTCAGTGGGGGTCACTGGGGGTCACTGGGGTCAATGGGGGGTCAATGGGGTCAGTGGGGATCAATGGGGGTCAATGAGGGGTCAATGGGGGATCAGTGGGGTCAGTGGGGATCAATGGGGGTCAATGGGGGGTCAATGGGGGTCAGTGGGGGTCAGTGGGGGTCAATGGGGTGGGTGGGGGTAGGTGGGGATCAATGGGGGGCACTGGGGTCAGTGGGGATCAATGGGGGTCAATGGGGATCAATGGGGGGCAATGGGGATCAATGGGGGTCAATTGGGGTCAATGGGGGGCAATGGGGTCAGTGGGGATCAATGGGAGACAATGGAGGTCAGTGGGGGTCACTGGAGATCAGTGGGGGTCAATGGGGGGTCAATGGGGGTTAATGGGGTCAGTGGGGATCAACGGGGGGCAATGGGGTCAGTGAGGGTCAATAGGGGTAGGTGGGGATCAATGGTGGTCAATGGTTGTCAGTGGGGGTCAATGATGGTCAGTTGGGGGTCAATGAGGACCAATGGTGTCAGTGGGGGTCCGTGGGGGTCAATGGGGCCGATGGGGGTCAATGAGGCCAACTGAGGTCAATGGGGGCAACGGGGGGCCAATGGTGGTCAATGGGAGCCAATGGGGGTCAATGGGGGCCGGCGAGGTCCAATGGGATCAATGGGAGGGTCAATGAGATCAACGGGGCCAATGGTGATCGATGGAGGCCAATGGGATCAATGGGGGCCAACAATGTCAATGGGGGGCAATTGGGGGGCAATGGGGGGCAATTGGGGGTCAATGGGGGGCAATTGGGGGTCAGCGGGGTGCGATATGGGGCAATGGATCAATGTGGGAGGGGTCACGGTGGGCACCCCTTGACCTCAGACCCCAGCACGTGACCCCCCCCCTCCCCCAAAGGCCGCAGCCCCCTTCGCTCCCCCCATCCCTACTTGGCCCAGGGTGCCGGGGGGAGGGGACTTGGGGGGCACCCTGACCCCCAACCTTGACCCCGACCCCGAGCCGGACCCCGAGGAGCTGGCGGCCGCCCGCGCCGCCGTCCGCGCCATGGACCCCCGGGAGCTCCTGCGCCAGGACGAGGAGGGCGACACGTGAGAGGGGGGGGGGTACTTGGGGGGCGATGGGGGGCAAAGGGGGATCAATGGGGCCTATGGGGTCATAGGGGTCAATGGGATCAATGGGGGGTCAATGGGGTGAGATTTGGGGCTGTAGAACCTATGGAAGGGTCTATAGGGGTTGAGGAGGTCAACGGGGTCAATGGGGCAGGACATGGGGCAGAAGGGTCAATGGAGGGGTCTATGGGGCAATAGGGGTCAATGGGGGGGTCAATGGGGTCAATGGGGTCAATGGGGTGAGATGTGGGGCAGAAGGGTCAATGGAGGGGTCTATGGGGCAATAGGGGGCAATGGGGGGGCAATGGGGGCAATGGGGCAGGATGTGGGGCAGAAGGGTCAATGGAGGGGGTCTATGGGGCAATAGTGGTTAATGGGGGGGTCAATGGGGTCAATGGGGTCAATGGGGCAGGACGTGGGGCAGAAGGGTCAATGGAGGGGTCTATGGGGCAATAGGGGGCAATGGGGGGGCAATGGGGTCAATGGGGCAGGATGTGGGGCAGAAGGTTCACTGGAGGGGTCTATGGGACAATAGTGGTCAATGGGGGGTCAATGGGGTCAATGGGGTGAGATGTGGGGCAGAAGGGTCAATGGAGGGGTCTATGGGGCAATAGGGGTCAATGGGGGTGTCAGTGGGGCAGGATGTGGGGCAGGAGAGGCCATGGGGGGGTTCCGTGGGGCAATAGGGGTGATTGGGGGGGGTCAATGGGGCAGGAGAACCGAACTGGGGGGGGGTGTGTGATTGGGGGGCAATGGGGCAGTTGGGGGGTCCCTCCTGCCCCACATCTGCCCCACATCTGCCCCACATCTGCCCCCCCCAGGCTGCTGCACGTGGCGAGCGCGCGGGGGCTGCGGGCGGCGGCGCGGGCGGTGGGGGAGGCGCTGGGGGCCCTGGGGGGGCTGGAGCTGCGCGAGCACCGCGGGAAGGTAATTAATAATTAGGGGGTAATTAATTATCGGCAATTAATGATTAGTGATGGATAACGGGGGTTGATAGTGGGGGATTAATAAGGGGTTAATAATAGGGGTTAATAAAGGCGTGATTAGTAACGGGAGTTATTAATGGGGGAGGAATAAGGAGGGGTTTCTAATGGGTGATTATTAATGGGGTTAATAATGGAATGGTTGGTAATGGGGAATTAATAAGTGGGGATTAATAATGGGGATTGGTAATGGGGTGATGAAATATTAGGGTTATTAATGGAATGATAAATAATGGAGTAGTTAATAAGAGGAAATAAATAATGGGGGGTTGATAACGGGGTGATAAAATATTGGAGTTAATAATGGAATGATTAATAATGCCGTGATTAATAAGAAGGAAAAAATAATAGGGCATTGATAATGGGGTGGTGAAATATTAGGGTTTATAATGGAATGATTAATAATGGGATAATTAAGAAGAGGGGATAAATAATGGGGATTGAAAATGGGGCGATAAATTATTGCGGTTAATAATGACATGATTAATAATAGGGTAATTATTAAGATAAATGATGGGCGACTGATAATGGGGTAATAAATTATTGGGGATTAAAGGAGAGATTAATAATAAGGGAGAAATAAGTTGTAATAATGGGTAATAAATGGTAATAAGGCACTATTAAGACGGTAAGGAGTGTGTAATTGATTAGGAGGTAATTATTAAGGGCTAATAAGGTGGCAGTAAGGGTAATAAATGGGTAATAAATGTCTAATTACGGGCTAATAAGGGACTAATATGGGAAAAACAAGTGGTCATAAGAGGTAATAAGGTAGTGTTAAGACTGATGTGTAATTAATAAGCAGGTTATTAATAATGGCTAATAGGCGGATAAAAGGGGTAATAGGCGGATAAAAGGGGTAATAAGTGGATAAAAGGGGTAATAAGTTGCTAAGAAATGTCTAATAACGGGTTAATAAGGGGTAATAAGTGAGCACTAAGTCGTTACTAGAGAGGCAATAAGGGATAAGAAGGGCTAATCAATTAATCAATCGCTAATTGCCTCCCCGCAGACGGCGCTGCTGGTGGCGGGGGCGGCGGGGGCGGCCGGGGTGGTCGGGGACCTCCTGGCCCTGGGGGCGAACGGCGACGCCGCCGATCACGGGGGGCGAACGGTGCTGCACCTGGCGGCGACCTACGGGCAGCCCCGGGTGCTGCAGGTGGGCCCTGGGAGACCCCGAAACCCGGCTCTTTCACCCCCAAAATCACTGCTGGGACCCCAAAACCCTGATATTTCACCCCAAAATAACCCCATTGCACCCCAAAAACCACCCCGGGACCCCAAAATCCTGATATTTCACCCCAAAATAACCCCTTTTCACCCCAAAATCACCCCGAGACCCCAAAATTCTGCTGTTTCACCCCAAAATAGCACCATTGGACCCCAAAACCACCCCGGGACCCCAAAATCCTGCTGTTTCACCCCAAAATAGCACCATTGGACCCCCAAAACCACCCCGGGACCCCAAAATCCTGCTGTTTCACCCCAAAATAGCACCATTGCAACCCCAAAACCACCCCGGGACCCCAAAATCCTGATATTTCACCCTAAAATAACCCCATTGCACCCCAAAAACCACCCCGGGACCCCAAAATCCTGCTGTTTCACCCCAGAATAGCCCCATTGCACCCCAAAAACCACCCCGGGACCCCAAAATCCTGCTGTTTCACCCCAAAATAGCCCCTTTTCACCCCAAAATCACCCCGAGACCCCAAAATCCTGCTGTTTCACCCCACAATAGACCCGTTGCACCCCAAAAGCATTCCCGGGACCCCAAAATCCTGCTGTTTCACCCCAAAATAGCCCCATTGCAACCCCAAAACCACCCCGGGACCCCAAAATCCTGCTGTTTCACCCCAAAATAGCCCCATTGCAACCCCAAAACCACCCCGGGAACGCAAAATCACCCCTTTTCACCCCAAAATCACTGCTGGGACCCCCAAATCCTGATATTTCACCCCAAAATAGCCCCATTGGAGCCCAAAACCACCCCGGGACCCCCAAATCCTGCTGTTTCACCCCAAAATAGCCCCTTTTCACCCCAAAATCACTCCCGGGACCCCCAAATCCTGCTGTTTCACCCCAAAATAACCCCATTGCACCCCAAAATCACCACTGGGACCCCAAAATCCTGCTGTTTCACCCCAAACCCCGCTGGTCCCCCCCCCCCAGGCTGTGATGTCATCAGGGGTCCCCGTGAACGTGGAAGCCCGGAACTTCGAGGGTGAGAAAAGGGGGGGGGGGGGCCCTTGAGGGGGGGGGTCCCCAATATTTGGGGGGGGGTTTGGACTGGGGATCCCCAGTTTGGGGGGCTTTGGGGGGGGGGGTCCCTGATTTTGGGGGAGTCCTCGGTTGAGGGGGGGTCTGGGTGGGGGTCTGGGTGGGGGGGGTCCTTGTTTTAGGGGAGCTGGGGTCCCCAATTTGGGGGGGGCTGGGGAGGGGGTCCCTTGGTTTGGGGGGGGTCCCCAATTTGGGGGGGGGCTGGGGAGGGGGTCCCTTGGTTTGGGGGGGTCCCAGTTTTGGGGGGGGGGTCTGGGTAAGGGTCCCTGGTATGGGGGGTCCACAGTTTGGGGGGGGGTCTGGGTGGGGGGGCCCTGGTTTGGGGGGGGGTCCCTTGGGGTTGTCCTCAATTTGGAGTGGTCTGGGTGGGGGGGGTGTCCCTCTTTTGGGGAGGTTGTCTTGGTTTGGGGGGGGGTCCCCAATTTGGAGGGAGGCCTGGGGAGGGGTCTCTTGGTTTAGGGGGGGTCCCAGTTTTGGGGGGGTCTGGGTGGGGGTTCCCCTGTTTGGGGGGGGGGGTCCCTGGGGGGGTGTCCTCAATTTGGGGGGGGTCTGGGGGGGGTGTCCTCTTTTGGGGGGGGGTGCCTTGGTTTGGGGAGTCCCGAATTTGGGGGGGGGGTCTGGGTAGGGGTCCCTGGTTTGGGGGGGATCCCCAATTTGGGTGGGGGTCTGGGTGGGGGTCCTTGATTTGGGGGGGGTCCCTGCTTTGAGGGGGATCCCTTGTTTTGCCGGGGGGGTCCCCGGTTTTGGGGGGGCTCTGGGGGGGTCCCCAGTTTGGGAGAGGTGGGGTGTCCCTGCTTTTGAGGGACGCTCCTTAATTTTGGGGGGGGGGGTCCCAGGCCTTGACCCCCCTGCACTGCGCTGTGCTCTCCCACAACGCTTCGCTGCGGGTGGGGGGGGTCCCAGAAGAGGGAGGGGGGGGGTCCCCCAAATTTAGGGACCCCCCAGGAGCGCCTCCTCTGCGTCCAGATGCTGCTGAGGATGGGGGCCGACCTGCGGCAGCCAGGTACCCCAAAAACGGGGACCCCCCCCCCCCGAAAAACGGGGACCCCCCCCCCAAAAAAATAGGGGACCCCCCTCAAAATAGGGCCCCCCCCCCCCAAAAATAGGAGACCCACCCCCAAAATCCTGCTGTTTCACCCCAAAATAGCTCCGTTGCACCCATGGGGGGGTGGTGGGACCCCAACCCAGGTCCATGGGGTGGTGTTGGGACCCCAACCCACGTCTCTGGGGTGGTGGGACCCCCAACCCAGGTCTATAGAGGGGTGGTGGGACCCCAACCCACGTCTCTGGGGTGGTGGGGACCCCAACCCAGGTCCATAGAGGGGTGGTGGGACCCCAACCCACGTCTCTGGGGTGGTGGGACCCCAACCCAGGTCCATAGAGGGGTGGTGGGACCCCAACCCACGTCTCTGGGGTGGTGGGACCCCAACCCAGGTCCATAGAGGGGTGGTGGGACCCCAACCCAGGTCTCTGGGGTGGTGGGACCCCAACCCAGGTGCATAGAGGGGTGGTGGGACCCCAACCCACGTCTCTGGGGTGGTGGGACCCCAACCCAGGTCTCTGGGGTGGTGGGACCCCAGCCCAGGTCCATGGAGGGGTGGTGGACCCCAACCCAGGTCTATAGAGGGGTGGTGGGACCCCAACCCACGTCTCTGGGGTGGTGGGACTCCAACCCAGGTGCATAGAGGGGTGGTGGGACCCCCAACCCACGTCTCTGGGGTGGTGGGACCCCAACCCAGGTGCATAGAGGGGTGGTGGGACCCCCAACCCACGTCTCTGGGGTGGTGGGACCCCCAACCCAGCTCCATGGGGTGGTGGTGGGGACCCCCAACCCACGTCTCTGGGGTGGTGGGACTCCAACCCAGGTGCATAGAGGGGTGGTGGGACCCCAACCCACGTCTCTGGGGTGGTGGGACCCCAACCCAGGTGCATAGAGGGGTGGTGGACCCCAACCCACGTCTCTGGGGTGGTGGGACCCCCAACCCAGGTGCATAGAGGGGTGGTGGGACCCCCAACCCACGTCTCTGGGGTGGTGGGACCCCAACCCAGCTCCATGGGGTGGTGGTGGGACCCCAACCCAGGTGCGTAGAGGGGTGGTGGGACCCCCACCCACGTCTCTGGGGTGGTGGGACCCCATCCCAGGTCCATAGGGTGGTCCATGGGTTGGTGGGACCCCCCCCACCCCACCCCACCCCACAGATCTGTGTCTCCCCCACCCCTCCCACCCCACCCCAGGACATGAAGAGCAGCCAGACCCCCCTCCACTTGGCCGTGCGGGGGGGCAACCTGGTCCTCAGCCGCCTCCCTCCTGCAGCAGCCCGGGGGGGCCCCGCGCCTCGTCAACCTCAAGGTGACGAGGGGTCCCTGGCACTTGTGGGGCTGGGTG
>JAUMJL010002319.1:0-21922 GCA_033558185.1 Dromococcyx pavoninus | reverse complement strand
CCCAGTCCCCATTCCCAAGTTCCCCATTCCCAGTTCCCCATTCCCAGTTCCCCCCCCCATTCCCAGTTCCCCCTCTATTCCCAGTTCCTCCCCGTTCCCAGTTCTCTATTCCCACTTCCCCCTCATTCCCAGTTCCCTATTCCCAGTTCTCCCTCCATTCCCAGTTCTCCCTCCATTCCCAGTTCCCCATTCCCAGTTCCCCCATTTCCAGTTTCCCCATTCCCAGTTCCCCCATTCTCAGTTCCCCCATTCCCAGTTCCTCCTCCATTCCCAGTTCCCCATTCCCAGTTCCCCCTCTATTCCCAGTTTCCCCATTCCCAGTCCCCCATTCCCGTTTGCCCCATTCCCGTTTCCCCCATTCCCAGTTCCTCATTCCCAGTCCTCCCCATTCCCAGTTCCCCATTCCCAGTTCCCCCATTCCCAGTTCCCCCCATTCCCAGTTCCTCATTCCCATTTCCCCCATTCCCATTTCCCCATTCCCAGTTCCTCATTCCCAGTCCTCCCCATTCCCAGTTCCCCATTCCCAGTTCCCCCATTCCCAGTTCCCCCCATTCCCAGTTCCCCTTCTATTCCCAGTTCCCCCACTCCCAGTTCCCCCATTCCCAGTCCTCCCCATTCCCAGTTCCCCCACTCCCAGTTCCCCCATTCCCAGTTCTCCCCATTTCCAGTTCCCCATTCCCAGTTCCCCCATTCCCAGTCCTCCCCATTCCCAGTTCTCCATTCCCAGTTCCCCCATTCCCAGTTCCCCATTCCCAGTTCCCCCATTCCCAGTCCTCCCCATTCCCAGTTCCCCATTCCCAGTTCTCTCCATTCCCAGTTCCCCATTCCCAGTTCCCCCATTCCCAGTCCCCCCATTCCCATTTCCCCCATTCTCAGTTCCCTATTCCCAGTTCCCCCCCCATTCCCAGTTCCCCCCATTCCCAGTTCCCCCATTCCCAGTTCCCCCCATTCCCAGTTCCCCCCCCATTCCCAGTTCCCCCATTCCCAGTTCCCCCCCCCATTCCCAGTTCCCCCCCCGCTGTGGGACCGACCTCCCCCCATTCCTGCCCCCCCCACCCCCGCTCCTGCCCCCCATCCCCGCGATTCCCGGCTCTGTTGCCATGGCAACCGCGGTTGCCAGGGAGGAACCCGGGATGCGCCCCCCCCCCCCCCTTCCCGCCCCCGCCCCCGAGCATCCCTGCCCCATAGCGGAGCCTGTGCCCCATAGCAAAGATCCTCTGCCCCATAGCAGAGCCCCCCCCTGCCCCATAGCGGAGCCTCTGCCCCATAGCAAAGCCCCTGCCCCATAGCAGAGCCCCCCCTGCCCCATAGCAAAGCCCCTGCCCCATAGCGGAGCCTCTGCCCCATAGCAAAGCCCCTGCCCCATAGCAGAGCCCCCCCTGCCCCATAGCAGAGCCCCTGCCCCATAGCAGAGCCCCCCCTGCCCCATAGCAAAGCCCCTGCCCCATAGCAAAGCTCCTCTGCCCCATAGCAGAGCCCCCCCCTGCCCCATAGCGGAGCTTCTGCCCCATAGCAAAGATCCTCTGCCCCATAGCAGAGCCCCCCCCTGCCCCATAGCGGAGCCTCTGCCCCATAGCAAAGCTCCTCTGCCCCATAGCAGAGCCCCTGCCCCATAGCAGAGCCCCCCCTGCCCCATAGCGGAGCCCCTGCCCCATAGCGGAGCCCCTGCCCCATAGCAAAGCCCCTGCCCCATAGCGGAGCCCCCCCCTGCCCCATTGATCCAGGCTCCCCAAATCCTGCCCCACTGCTCCCATCTCCCCCACTCCCGACCCCCTATTCCTGCCCCACTGATCCCACCCCACGGCTTCTGCCCCATGGCTCCTGCCCCACTGATCCTGCCCCACTGATCCTGCCCCACGGCTCCCACCTCCCCCCCTCCTGCCCCACTGATCCCACCCCACGGCTCCTGCCCCACTGTTCCTGCCCCACAGCTCCCACTTCCCCCCCTCCTGCCCCACTGTTCCTGCCCCACTGCTCCCATCTCCCCAAATCCTGCCCCACTGATCCCACCCCACTGATCCCACCCCACTGATCCTGCCCCACTGCTCCCATCTCCCCCCCTCCTGCCCCACTGATCCCAACCCCACTGCTCCTGCCCCACTGATCCCACCCCACTGATCCTGCCCCACGGCTCCTGCCCCACTGATCCTGCCCCATGGCTCCCACCTCCCCCCCTCCTGCCCCACTGATCCTACCCCACTGCTCCTGCCCCACAGCCCCCATCTCACCCCCTCCTGCCCCACGGCTCCTGCCCCACTGATCCCACCCCACGGCTCCCGCCCCACGGCTCCTGCCCCACGGCTCCCATCTCCCCCACTCCTGCCCCACTGCTCCTGCCCCATGGCTCCTGCCCCACGGCTCCTGCCCCACTGATCCCATCCCACAGCTCCCGCCCTACTGATCCCGCCCCACTGCTCCCGCCCCACGGCTCCCATCTCCCCCACTACTGCCCCACAGCTCCTGCCCCACTGATCCCACCCCACAGCTCCCGTCCCACTGATCCCGCCCCACGGCTCCTGCCCCACGGCTCCCATCTCCTCCACTCCCACCCCACTGATCCTGCCCCACGGCTCCTGCCCCACTGCTCCTGCCCCACGGCTCCCATCTCCCCCCCTCCTGCCCCACGGCTCCCGCCCCACTGCTCCCACCCCACGGCTCCCGCCCCACGGCTCCCATCTCCCCCGCAGGTGGCCGGGGGGGGGCGGGACGATGGCGTCACTGGGCGTGGCTGCGATGGCCGCCTTGCTCTTGGCGTCTCCGTGCGTTCCGGAGTCGCCGCCGCCGCCGCCTCTCCCTCCGCCGGGCGCCAACGGGACGTGCGAGGGCTCCACGCGCTGCCAACCCGGGGTCCTCCTGCCCGTCTGGCAACCGGACAACCCTTCCTTCGGCGACAAGGCCGCGCGCGCCATCGTCTACTTCGTGGCCATGATGTACATGTTCTTGGGCGTCTCCATCATCGCCGACCGCTTCATGGCCTCCATCGAGGTCATCACCTCCAAGGAGAAGGAGATCACCATCACCAAGGCCAACGGCGAGACCAGCATCGGCACCGTCCGCATCTGGAACGAGACGGTCTCCAACCTCACCCTGATGGCGTTGGGTTCCTCGGCCCCCGAGATCCTCCTCTCCGTCATCGAGGTCTGCGGACACAACTTCCAAGCCGGGGAGTTGGGTCCCGGCACCATCGTGGGGAGCGCGGCCTTCAACATGTTCGTGGTCATCGCCGTCTGCGTCTACGTCATCCCCAGCGGCGAGAGCCGCAAGATCAAACACTTGAGGGTCTTCTTCGTCACCGCCTCTTGGAGCATCTTCGCCTACATTTGGCTCTACCTCATCCTGGCCGTCATCTCTCCCGGCGTGGTGCAGGTTTGGGAAGCTCTCCTCACCCTCATCTTCTTCCCCGTGTGCGTCGTCTTCGCGTGGGCGGCCGACAAGAGGCTCCTCTTCTACAAATACGTCTACAAGCGTTACCGCGCCGACCCGCGCAGCGGCATCATCATCGGCACCGAAGGGGAGCTCCCCAAGGGTATCGAGATGGACGGGGGGTTCCCGGTCCCGGAACGGCGCGAGCTCGAAGGTGGTGGTGGTGGTGGTGGTGGTGGTGGTGGTGGTGGAGGTGGTGGTGGAGGTGGTGGAGCAGCCCCCGCGTCGCCCGCTCTGCCGGCGCCGACGCAAGAGGAGAAGGAGTTGGACGAAAGCCGTCGGGAAGTCATCCAGATCTTGAAGGACCTCAAGCAGAAGCACCCGGACAAGGAGTTGGAGCAACTGGTGGACATGGCCAACTACTACGCCCTCCTCCACCAGCAGAAGAGTAGAGCTTTCTACCGAATCCAAGCCACCCGGATGATGACCGGAGCCGGAAACATCCTCAAGAAACACGTGGCCGAGTTCTCCAAGAGGTCCTCCACCCTCCTGGAGGTGCCGTCGGACGCCGAGGAGGACACCTGCAGCCAGATCTTCTTCGAGCCGTGTCTCTACCACTGCCTGGAGAACTGCGGCTCGGTGACGCTGTCGGTGACGTGTCAGCAGGGGGTGGAGGCCAACCACACCTTCTACGTGGACTACAAGACGGAGGACGGCTCGGCCAAGGCGGGCTCGGACTACGAGTACAGCGAAGGGACCTTGATCTTCAAGCCTGGAGAAACCCAGAAGGAGCTGAAGATCGGGATCATCGACGACGACATCTTCGAGGAGGACGAACACTTCTTCGTGAGGCTCCTCAACCTCCGGGTGGGAGACGCCGAGGGGATGTTCGAGACCGATTCGGCCGAGCACCCCAAGGGGAAGTTGGTGGCGCCGCTGGTGGCCACCGTCACCATCTTGGACGACGACCACGCCGGGATCTTCACCTTCCAAGATCGGTTGTTGCACGTCAGCGAGTGCCAAGGGACGGTGGAGGTGAAGGTGTTGAGGAGCTCCGGGGCACGAGGAACCGTCCTCCTGCCCTACCGGACGGTGGAGGGGACGGCGCGAGGGGGAGGAGTCCACTACGAGGACGCCGTCGGGGAGTTGGAGTTCCGGAACGACGAGACGGCGTGAGGAGAGGGGGTGGGGGGGGGGGCAAGGTGGAAGGGGCATTGGGTGGGTGGGTGGGTTGATGGAAGGGTCCTTGGGTGGGTTGATGGATGGAAGGGTCCATGGGTGGGCGGTTGGGTGGTTGGGTCCATGGATGGGTGGTTGGGTTGATGGAAGGGTCCGTGGGTGGGTTGATGGATGGAAGGGTCCATGGATGGGTGGTTGGGTTGATGGAAGGGTCCTTGGGTGGGTTGATGGATGGAAGGGTCCATGGGTGGGTGGTTGGGTTGATGGAAGGGTCCTTGGGTGGGTTGATGGATGGAAGGGTCCATGGATGGGTTGATGGGGCCCTGGGTCCATGGATGGGTTGATGGAAGGGTCCATGGGTGGATGCATGGGTTGGTGGATGGAAGGGTCCATGGATGGGTGGTTGGGTTGATGGAAGGGTCCTTGGGTGGGTTGATGGATGGAAGGGTCCATGGGTGGGCGGTTGGGTGGTTGGGTCCATGGATGGGTGGTTGGGTTGATGGAAGGGTCCTTGGGTGGGTTGATGGATGGAAGGGTCCATGGATGGGTTGATGGGTCCATGGGTGGGTTGATGGATGGAAGGGTCCATGGATGGGTGGTTGGGTTGATGGAAGGGTCCTTGGATGGGTTGATGGATGGAAGGGTCCATGGATGGGTGGTTGGGTTGATGGAAGGGTCCTTGGGTGGGTTGATGGATGGAAGGGTCCATGGATGGGTGGTTGGGTTGATGGAAGGGTCCTTGGATGGGTTGATGGATGGAAGGGTCCATGGATGGGTTGATGGGTCCGTGGGCGGGCGGTTGGGTGGTTGGGTCCTTGGGTGAGTGGTTGGGTTGATGGAAGGGTCCTTGGGTGGATGGATGGGTCCAGGGGTCCATGGATGGGTGGTTGGGTCCATGGAAGGGTTGATGGGGCCGTTGTTGGGTTGATGGATGGATGGATGGATGGATCCATGGATGGGTTGATGGGTCCATGGATGGGTGGATGGTTGCATGGTTGGGTCCATGGGTGGGTGGGTTGACGGAAGGGTCCATGGGTGGTTGAGTGGGTCCACAGGTGGGTTGATGGGTGGGTCCATGGGTGGGTTGGTGGGTCCATGGGTGGGTTGACGGAAGGGTCCATGGGTGCTTGGGTTGATGGGTGGGTCCATGGGTGGGTGGGTGGGTCCATGGTTGGGTTGACGGAAGGGTCCATGGGTGCTTGGGTTGATGGGTGGGTCCATGGGTGGGTGGGTTGATGGGTGGGTCCATGGGTGGGTGGGTCCATGGGTGGTTGTGTTGGGGTTGACAGAAGGGTCCATGGGTGGTTGGGTTGACGGGAGGGTCCATGGGTGGGTGGTTGGGTTGATGGGTGGGTCCATGGGTGGTTGGGTTGACAGAAGGGTCCATGGGTGGTTGTGTTGGGGTTGACAGAAGGGTCCATGGGTGGTTGGGTTGATGGGTGGGTCCATGGGTGGGTGGGTCCATGGGTGGGTGGGTCCATGGGTGGTTGGGTTGGGGTTGACAGAAGGGTCCATGGGTGCTTGGGTTGATGGGTGGGTTCATGGGTGGTTGGGTTGGGGTTGACAGAAGGGTCCATGGGTGCTTGGGTTGATGGGTGGGTCCATGGGTGGGTGGGTTGATGGAAGGGTCCGTGGGTGGGTGGTTGGGTTGATGGGTGGGTCCATGGGTGGGTTGGTGGGTCCATGGTTGGGTTGACGGAAGGGTCCATGGGTGGTTGGGTTGATGGGTGGATCCATGGGTGGGTGGGTTGATGGAAGGGTCCATGGTTGGGTGGGTCCATGGGTGGGTGGGTCCATGGGTGGTTGGGTTGACGTTGACAGAAGGGTCCATGGGTGGTTGGGTGGCTCCACGGGTGAGGTTGTTGGGTGCCATGGCGGGTGGCCCCGCGGCCGGGCCCGTGGCCAGGTGGGTGGGGGGCCCCGGTGCCACCGCTGTCCCCGCGTCCCCAGGAAGACGCTGCAGGTGAAGATCGTGGACGCCGAGGAGTACGAGAAGAAGGACAACTTCTTCATCGAGCTGGGGCAACCGCGCTGGCTCAAACGGGGCATCTCGGGTACGGGGGGCGGCGCCACAGGGGCGCCAGGGGCACCAGGTGTCCCCATCCCAGGTGTCCCAGGTGTCCCCATCCCAGGTGTCCCAGGTGTCCCAGGTGTCCCAGGTGTCCCCATCCCAGGTGTCCCAGGTGTCCCCATCCCAGGTGTCCCAGGTGTCCCAGGTGTCCCCATCCCAGGGGTCCCCATCCCAGGTGTCCCAGGTGTCCCAGGTGTCCCAGGTGTCCCCATGTCCCAGGTGTCCCCATGTCCCAGGTGTCCCAGGTGTCCCCATCCCAGGTGTCCCAGGTGTCCCAGGTGTCCCCATCCCAGGTGTCCCCATCCCAGGTGTCCCAGGTGTCCCAGGTGTCCCCATCCCAGGTGTCCCAGGTGTCCCCATCCCAGGTGTCCCAGGTGTCCCAGGTGTCCCAGGTGTCCCAGGTGTCCCAGGTGTCCCCATCCCAGGTGTCCCAGGTGTCCCAGGTGTCCCCATCCCAGGTGTCCCAGGTGTCCCCATCCCAGGTGTCCCAGGTGTCCCAGGTGTCCCAGGTGTCCATGTCCCAGGTGTCCCCATCCCAGGTGTCCCAGGTGTCCCAGGTGTCCCCATGTCCCAGGTGTCCCCATCCCAGGGGTCCCAGGTGTCCCCATCCCAGGTGTCCCAGGTGTCCCAGGTGTCCCAGGTGTCCCCATCCCAGGTGTCCCCATCCCAGGTGTCCCAGGTGTCCCAGGTGTCCCCATCCCAGGTGTCCCAGGTGTCCCAGGTGTCCCAGGTGTCCCAGGTGTCCCAGGTGTCCCCATCCCAGGTGTCCCAGGTGTCCCAGGTGTCTCCATCCCAGGTGTCCCTATCCCAGGTGTCCCAGGTGTCCCCATCCCAGGTGTCCCAGGTGTCCCAGGTGTCCCAGGTGTCCCTATCCCAGGTGTCCCAGGTGTCCCCATCCCAGGTGTCCCAGGTGCCCCTGTCCCAGGTGTCCCCATCCCAGGTGTCCCAGGTGTCCCAGGTGTCCCAGGTGTCCCCATCCCAGGTGTCCCAGGTGTCCCAGGTGTCCCAGGTGTCCCAGGTGTCCCCATCCCAGGTGTCCCCATCCCAGGTGTCCCAGGTGTCCCCATCCCAGGTGTCCCAGGTGTCCCCATCCCAGGTGTCCCCATCCCAGGTGTCCCAGGTGTCCCAGGTGTCCCAGGTGTCCCAGGTGTCCCCATCCCAGGTGTCCCAGGTGTCCCAGGTGTCCCAGGTGTCCCCATCCCAGGTGTCCCCATCCCAGGTGTCCCAGGTGTCCCAGGTGTCCCAGGTGTCCCAGGTGTCCCAGGTGTCCCCATCCCAGGTGTCCCAGGTGTCCCAGGTGTCCCCATGTCCCAGGTGTCCCAGGTGTCCCAGGTGTCCCCATGTCCCAGGTGTCCCCATCCCAGGTGTCCCAGGTGTCCCAGGTGTCCCAGGTGTCCCCATCCCAGGTGTCCCAGGTGTCCCAGGTGTCCCAGGTGTCCCCATCCCAGGTGTCCCAGGTGTCCCAGGTGTCCCAGGTGTCTCCATCCCAGGTGTCCCCATCCCAGGTGTCCCAGGTGTCCCAGGTGTCCCAGGTGTCCCCATCCCAGGTGTCCCAGGTGTCCCAGGTGTCCCCATGTCCCAGGTGTCCCAGGTGTCCCCATCCCAGGTGTCCCAGGTGTCCCAGGTGTCCCAGGTGTCCCAGGTGTCCCAGGTGTCCCAGGTGTCCCCATGTCCCAGGTGTCCCCATGTCCCAGGGGTCCCAGGTGTCCCCATCCCAGGTGTCCCAGGTGTCCCAGGTGTCCCAGGTGTCCCAGGTGTCCCAGGTGTCCCCATGTCCCAGGTGTCCCCATCCCAGGTGTCCCAGGTGTCCCAGGTGTCCCCATCCCAGGTGTCCCAGGTGTCCCAGGTGTCCCCATGTCCCAGGTGTCCCCATCCCAGGTGTCCCCATGTCCCAGGTGTCCCAGGTGTCCCCATCCCAGGTGTCCCCATGTCCCAGGTGTCCCCATCCCAGGTGTCCCAGGTGTCCCCATCCCAGGGGTCCCTCACGGTTCTCTCCCCTCGCAGCTCTCCTGCTCGCCCAAGGTAGGGCCCTGCGCCGGCGCCGTCGTCCCGCGCGGATCCGCTGTCCACGTGTCCTGCGCCATCGCTGTGACCTCTGTGACGTGCGCTGACCCCACCCCGGCTGGCCCCGCCCCTTGACCCCACCCCCCTGACCCCACCCCCTGTCCCCCACCCCCATTCCTCACCCCCCTGGCCCCGCCCCCGTGGCCCCAACCCCTCACGGGGTCCCCTCGTGGGGTCCCCACCCTGGCCTCGCCCCCCCTGGCCCCACCCCTTCCCCTCGTTGTGGCCCCGCCCCCTGGCCCCGCCCCCCTGGCCCCACCCCCTGGCCCCTCACAGAGTCCCCTCGTGGGGTCCCAACCCCGTCCCCTCCCCCTGGCCCCGCCCCCTTGCCCCACCCTCATTCCTCACCCCCCTGGCCCCGCCCCCTGTCCCCTCACAGAGTCCCCTCGTGGGGTCCCCACCCCCTGGCCCCACCCTTGGCCCCGCCCCTTTGCCCCACCCTCATTCTTCACCCCCCTGGCCCCACCCCCTGACCCCTCACGGGGTCCCCTCGTGGGGTCCCAACCTCATCCCCACCCCCCTGGCCCCACCCTTGGCCCCACCCCCTGGCCCCACCCCCATTCCTCACCCCCTGGCCCCGCCCCCCTGTCCCCACCCCCCTGTCCCCTCGTGGTGTCCCCACCCCGCGTCCCCCTGTCCCACCACGGTGTCCCCGCACGACGTCCCCACCCCCTGTCCCACCACGGTGTCCCCTCATGGTGTCCCCATCCCGTGTCCCACCATGGTGTCCCCCCCCACCCCACAGTGTCCCCACCCCACGTTGTCCCCACCCCACGGTGTCCCCATCCCGTGTCCCACCACGTTGTCCCCCCACCCCACAGTGTCCCCACCCCACGTTGTCCCCCCGCCCCACTCCATGTCCCACCATGATGTCCCCATCCCATGATGTCCCCCCACCCCACGTTGTCCCCATCCCATGATGTCCCACCACGTTGTCCCCCCACCCCACAGTGTCCCCCCACCCCACATTGTCCCCACCCCATGTTGTCCCCATCCCGTGTCCCACCACGTTGTCCCCACCCCACATTCTCCCCCCACCCCACAGTGTCCCCACCCCACGTTGTGTCCCCCCACCCCACGGTGTCCCCATCCCACTCCATGTCCCACCATGATGTCCCCCCACCCCACGTTGTCCCCCCACCCCACGTTGTCCCCCCACCCCACGTTGTGTCCCCCCCACCCCACGTTGTCCCCCCACCCCACGTTGTCCCCCCACCCCCCACATTGTGTCCCCCCCACCCCACGGTGTCCCCACCCCACGTTGTCCCCCCACCCCACGTTGTCCCCCCACCCCACGTTGTGTCCCCCCACCCCACGTTGTCCCCCCACCCCACGTTCTCCCCCCACCCCACGGTGTCCCCCACCCCATGATGTCCCCCCACCCCACGTCATGTCCCACCATGATGTCCCCATCCCATGATGTCCCACCACGTTGTCCCCCCACCCCACAGTGTCCCCCCACCCCATGTTGTCCCCACCCCATGATGTCCCCCCCACCCCACGTTGTCCCCACCCCACTCCATGTCCCACCACGATGTCCCCACCCCATGTCCTCCCCATGATGTCCCCCCACCCCACGTTGTCCCCATCCCATGATGTCCCACCACGTTGTCCCCCCACCCCACGTTGTGTCCCCCCCACCCCACTGTGTCCCCACCCCACGGTGTGTCCCCCCACCCCACGTTGTCCCCCTACCCCATGTTGTCCCCCCACCCCACGGTGTCCCCATCCCATGATGTCCTACCACGATGTCCCCACTCCATGTCCTACCACGTTGTCCCCATCCCGTGTCCCACCACGTTGTCCCCCCACCCCACGTTGTCCCCACCCCATGATGTCCCCCCACCCCATGGTGTCCCCATCCCACTCCATGTCCCACCATGATGTCCCCATCCCATGATGTCCCCCCACCCCATGTTGTCCCCACCCCACGGTGTCCCCACCCCGTGTCCCACCATGGTGTCCCCCCACCCCACAGTGTCCCCACCCTGATGTCCCCCCACCCCATGGGTCCCCATCCCCACTCCATGTCCCACCATGATGTCCCCACCCCATGATGTCCCCCCCACCCCACATTGTCCCCATCCCATGATGTCCCACCATGGTGTCCCCACCCCGTGTCCCACCACGTTGTCCCCCCACCCCACGTTCTCCCCCCACCCCATGTTGTGTCCCCACCCCACGTTCTCCCCCCACCCCATGTTGTGTCCCACCCCACGTTGTCCCCACCCCATGTTGTCCCCCCACCCCACGGTGTCCCCATCCCATGATGTCCCACCATGTTGTCCCCCACCCCATGTTGTCCCCACCCCACGTTGTGTCCCCCCCACCCCACGTTGTCCCCCCACCCCACGTTGTGTCCCCCCCACCCCACGTTGTCCCCCACCCCACGTTGTCCCCCCACCCCACGTTGTGTCCCCCCCACCCCACGTTGTCCCCCCCACCCCACGTTGTCCCCCCACCCCACGGTGTGTCCCCCCCACCCCACGT
This sequence comes from Dromococcyx pavoninus, assembly GCA_033558185.1. NCBI lineage: Eukaryota > Metazoa > Chordata > Aves > Cuculiformes > Neomorphidae > Dromococcyx > Dromococcyx pavoninus. Next base: position 10,755 of record JAUMJL010002319.1, on the reverse strand, counting down.
TGTCCCCCACCCCACGTTGTCCCCCCACCCACGTTGTGTCCCCCCACCCCACATGTCCCCCTACCCCACGTTGTCCCCCTACCCCATGTTGTCCCCCCACCCCACGGTGTCCCCACCCCACGATGTCCCCATCCCATGATGTCCCACCACGATGTCCCCACTCCATGTCCCACCACGTTGTCCCCATCCCGTGTCCCACCGTGATGTCCCCCACACCCACGTTGTGTCCCCACCCCACGTTGTGTCCCCCCCACCCCACGTTGTGTCCCCCCCACCCCACGTTGTCCCCCCACCCCCACGTTGTGTCCCCCCCACCCCACGGTGTCCCCATCCCACTCCATGTCCCACCACGTTGTCCCCCCACCCCACGTTGTCCCCCCACCCCACGTTGTGTCCCCCCACCCCACGGTGTCCCATCCCACTCCATGTCCCACCACGTTGTCCCCCACCCCACGTTGTCCCCCCACCCCACGGTGTCCCCACCCCATGTTGTGTCCCCCCACCCCACGTTGTCCCCACCCCACGTTCTCCCCCCACCCCACGTTGTGTCCCCCCCACCCCACGGTGTCCCCACCCCACGTTCTCCCCCCACCCCACGTTGTGTCCCCCCCACCCCACGGTGTCCCCCACCCCACGTTCTCCCCCCACCCCACGTTGTGTCCCCCCCACCCCACGGTGTCCCCACCCCACGGTGTCCCCATCCCATGATGTCCCACCACGTTGTCCCCATCCCGTGTCCCACCGTGATGTCCCCCCACCCCACGTTGTCCCCCCACCCCACGGTGTGTCCCCCCACCCCACGTTGTCCCCCTACCCCATGTTGTCCCCCCACCCCACGGTGTCCCCATCCCATGATGTCCCACCACGATGTCCCCACTCCATGTCCTACCACGTTGTCCCCATCCCGTGTCCCACCACGTTGTCCCCCCACCCCACGTTGTCCCCACCCCATGATGTCCCCCCACCCCATGGTGTCCCCATCCCACTCCATGTCCCACCATGATGTCCCCACCCCATGATGTCCCCCCACCCCATGGGTCCCCATCCCACTCCATGTCCCACCATGATGTCCCCACCCCATGATGTCCCCCCCACCCCACATTGTCCCCATCCCATGATGTCCCACCATGGTGTCCCCACCCCGTGTCCCACCACGTTGTCCCCCCACCCCACGTTCTCCCCCCACCCCATGTTGTGTCCCCACCCCACGTTGTCCCCACCCCATGTTGTCCCCCCACCCCACGGTGTCCCCACCCCATGGTGTCCCACCATGTTGTCCCCATCCCGTGATGTCCCACCATGTTGTCCCCCCACCCCACGTTGTCCCCACCCCACGGTGTCCCCACCCCACGTTGTGTCCCCCCCACCCCACGGTGTCCCCACCCCACGTTGTGTCCCCCCCCTCCTCCCCGCGCTCTCCCCGCAGCCGATGGCGACCGGAAGCTCTCCGCGGAGGAGGAGGAGGCGCGAAGGATCGCCGAGATGGGCAAACCCGTGCTGGGGGACAACAACCGCCTCGAGGTCATCATCGAGGAGTCCTACGACTTCAAGGTGACACCAGGAGGGGACACTTCGAGGTGGGGGTGGGGTGGGTGGGTGGGGTGGGGTGGGGGTGGGGGGGTCCTCAACGGCCTCTTCGCCCCGCGCAGAACACGGTGGACAAATTGATCAAGAAGACCAACCTGGCCGTGGTGATCGGGACCCACTCGTGGAGGGAGCAGTTCCTGGAGGCCATCACGGTCAGCGCAGGTGAGGAGGGGACAACGGGGACCACGGGGACCACGGGGACCACGGGGGAGGGACGGGGGCACCACCCTGGGGCCAAGACCCTTGAGATGATGCCACCACCCTGAAATGGTGCCACCACCCTCAGCCCAAGACCCTTGAGATGATGCCACCACCTTGAGGTGATACCATCACCCCCAGCCCAAGCCCCCTGAGATGATGCCACCACCCTACGATGGTGCCACCACCCTTGGGCCAACCCCCCTGAGATGATGCCACCACCCTCAGATGGTGCCACCACCCTCATCCCAACCCTTGAGGTGATGCCACCACCCTACGATGGTGCCATCACCCTTGGCCTAAGCCCCTTGAGATGATGCCACCACCCTGAGATGGTGCCACCACCCTTGGCCCAAGCCCCCTGAGGTGGTGCCACCACCCTCATCCCAACCCTTGAGATGATGCCACCACCCTGAGATGGTGCCACCACCCTTGGGCTGAGACCCTTGAGGTGATGCCACCAACATGAGATGGTGCCACCACCCTCAGCCCAAGACCCTTGAGATGATGCCACCACCCTATGATGGTGCCACCACCTTGAGATGGTGTCACCACCCTTGGACCAAGCCCCTTGAGGTGATGCCACCACCTTGAGGTGATACCATCACCCCCAGCCCAAGCCCCCTGAGATGATGCCACCACCCTGAGATGGTGCCACCACCCTTGGCCCAAGCCCCTTGAGATGATGCCACCACTCTCATCCCAACCCTTGAGGTGATGCCACCACCCTACGATGGTGCCACCACCCTCGGCCCAAGACCCTTGAGATGATGCCACCACCTTGAGGTGATGCCATCACCATCAGCCCAAGCCCCCTGAGATGATGCCACCACCCTGAGATGGTGCCACCACCCTTGGGCCAAGACCCTTGAGATGGTGCCACCACTCTCATCCCAACCCTTGAGATGATGCCACCACCCTGGGCTCAAGACCCTTGAGACGACGCCACCACCTTGAGGTGGTGCCACCACCCTTGGGCTGAGACCCTTGAGGTGATGCCACCAACGTGAGATGATGCCACCACCCCACAATGGTGCCACCACCCTTGGCCCAAGCCCCCTGAGGTGATGCCACCACCCTGAGATGATGCCACCACCCTACGATGGTGCCACCACCCTTGGGCTGAGACCCTTGAGGTGATGCCACCAACATGAGATGGTGCCACCACCCTCAGCCCAAGACCCTTGAGATGATGCCACCACCTTGAGGTGATGGCACCACGCTTGGCCCAAGACCCCTGAGATGATGCCACCACCCTACGATGGTGCCACCACCCCGAGATGGTGCCACCACCCTTGGCCTAAGCCCCTTGAGATGATGCCACCACCCTATGATGGTGTCACCACCCTTGGGCCAAGCCCCTTGAGGTGATGCCACCACCTTGAGGTGATACCATCACCCCCAGCCCAAGCCCCTTGAGACGACGCCACCACCTTGAGGTGGTGCCACCACCCTTGGGCTGAGACCCTTGAGGTGATGCCACCAACGTGAGATGGTGCCACCACCCTTGGGCCAACCCCCCTGAGATGATGCCACCACCCTCAGATGGTGCCACCACCCTCATCCCAACCCTTGAGATGATGCCACCACCCTACGATGGTGCCACCACCCTTGGCTCAAGACCCTTGAGATGATGCCACCACCCTATGATGGTGCCACCACCTTGAGATGGTGTCACCACCCTCAGCCCAAGACCCTTGAGATGATGCCACCAACCTGAGATGGTGCCACCACCCTTGGCCCAAGACCCTTGAGGTGATGCCACCACCTTGAGGTGATGGCACCACCCTTGGGTCAACCCTTGAGGTGATGCCACCACCTTGAGATGGTGCCACCACCCTTGGGCCAAGACCCTTGAGGTGATGCCACCACCCTTGGCCTAAGCCCCTTGAGATGATGCCACCACCTTAAGGTGATGTCATCACCCTCATCCCAAGACCCTTGAGATGGTGCCACCACCCTCAGCCCAACCCTTGAGGTGATGCCACCACCCTGAGATGATGCCACCACCCTGAGATGGTGCCACCACCCTCATCCCAAGACCCTTGAGATGATGCCACCACCTTGAGGTGATGGCACCACCCTTGGCCCAAACCCCCTGAGGTGATGCCACCACTCTCATCCCAACCCTTGAGGTGATGCCACCACCCTGAGATGATGACACCACCTTGAGATGGTGCCACCACCCTTGGGTCAACCCTTGAGGTGATGCCACCACCCTACAATGGTGCCACCACCCTCGGCCCAAGACCCTTGAGATGATGCCACCACCTTGAGGTGATGCCATCACCATCAGCCCAAGCCCCCTGAGATGATGCCACCACCCTGAGATGGTGCCACCACCCTTGGCCCAAGACCCTTGAGGTGATGCCACCACCCTGGGCTCAAGACCCTTGAGACGACGCCACCACCCTGAGATGGTGCCACCACCCTTGGGTCAACCCTTGAGGTGATGCCACCACCCTGAGATGGTGTCACCACCCTTGGCCCAAGACCCTTGAGATGATGCCACCACCCTGAGATGGTGCCACCACCCTCATCCCAACCCTTGAGGTGATGCCACCACCCTACGATGGTGTCACCACCCTTGGGCCAAGCCCCTTGAGGTGATGCCACCACCCTGAGATGGTGCCACCACCCTTGGGCCAAGACCCTTGAGGTGATGCCACCACCCTGAGATGGTGCCACCACCCTTGGGCCAAGACCCTTGAGATGGTGCCACCACCCTTGGCCCAAGCCCCCTGAGGTGGTGCCACCACCCTCATCCCAACCCTTGAGATGATGCCACCACCCTGAGATGGTGCCACCACCCTTGGGCTGAGACCCTTGAGGTGATGCCACCAACATGAGATGGTGCCACCACCCTCAGCCCAAGACCCTTGAGATGATGCCACCACCTTGAGATGGTGTCACCACCCTTGGGCCGAGACCCTTGAGATGATGCCACCACCCTACGATGGTGTCACCACCCTTGGGCCAAGCCCCTTGAGGTGATGCCACCACCTTGAGGTGATACCATCACCCCCAGCCCAAGCCCCCTGAGATGATGCCACCACCCTGAGATGGTGTCACCACCCTTGGGCTGAGACCCTTGAGGTGATGCCACCAACATGAGATGGTGCCACCACCCTCAGCCCAAGACTCTTGAGATGATGCCACCACCCTGAAATGGTGCCACCACCCTCAGCCCAAGACCCTTGAGATGGTGCCACCACCCTATGATGGTGCCACCACCTTGAGATGGTGTCACCACCCTTGGCCCAAGACCCTTGAGATGATGCCACCACCTTGAGGTGATACCATCACCATCAGCCCAAGCCCCCTGAGATGATGCCACCAACCTGAGATGGTGTCACCACCCTTGGCCTAAGCCCCTTGAGATGATGCCACCACCTTGAGGTGATGCCACCACCCTCATCCCAACCCTTGAGGTGATGCCACCACCCTACGATGGTGCCACCACCCTTGGGCCAAGACCCTTGAGGTGATGCCACCACCCTGAGATGGTGCCACCACCCTCATCCCAACCCTTGAGGTGATGCCACCACCCTACGATGGTGTCACCACCCTTGGGCCAAGCCCCTTGAGGTGATGCCACCACCTTGAGGTGATGGCACCACCCTTGGCCCAAGACCCTTGAGGTGATGCCCCCATCCTACGATGGTGCCATCACCCTTGGCCTAAGCCCCTTGAGATGATGCCACCACCCTGAGATGGTGCCACCACCCTTGGGCCAAGACCCTTGAGATGGTGCCACCACCCTTGGCCCAAGCCGCCTGAGGTGGTGCCACCACCCTCATCCCAACCCTTGAGATGATGCCACCACCCTGAGATGGTGCCACCACCCTTGGGCTGAGACCCTTGAGGTGATGCCACCAACATGAGATGGTGCCACCACCCTCAGCCCAAGACCCTTGAGATGATGCCACCACCTTGAGGTGGTGTCACCACCCTTGGCCCGAGACCCCTGAGATGATGCCACCACCCTACGATGGTGTCACCACCCTTGGCCCAACCCCCCTGAGATGATGCCACCACCCTGAGGCGATGCCACCACCCCAAGTCAACCCCCCTCATCGTTGACCTTGGCCGTTCCTCGTCAACAGGCGACGAGGAGGAGGAGGAGGACGGGCGCGAGGAGCGGCTGCCGTCGTGCTTCGACTACGTGATGCACTTCCTGACGGTCTTCTGGAAGGTTCTGTTCGCCTGCGTCCCGCCCACCGAGTACTGCAACGGCTGGGCCTGCTTCGGCGTCTCCATCCTCCTCATCGGGGTCCTGACGGCCCTCATCGGGGACCTCGCCGCCCACTTCGGCTGCACCGTCGGCCTCAAGGACTCCGTCAACGCCGTCGTCTTCGTGGCCCTCGGGACGTCCATCCCCGGTGAGGGGGGGGGAGGGGGAGGTGGGGAGGGGGGGGAGGGGAACGTGGAGAGGGTGGAGAGCGTGGAGAACGTGGAGAACGTGGAGAACGTGGAGATGGTGGAGATCATGGAGAACATGGAGATCATGAATGGGATGGAGATGATGGGAATGGAGATGATGGAGATGAGGATGGGAATAGGGATGGGGATGGAGGTCATGGAGATCATAGAGAACATGGAGATCATGGAGATGGTGGAGATGGTGGAGATCATGGAGATGGTGGGGATGGTGGAGATGGTGGAGATGATGGGAATGGAGATGATGGAGATGGAGATGAGGATGGGAATGGGGATGGGGATGGAGATGATGGAGATGGTGGAGATCGTGGAGATGGTGGAGAACGTGGAGAACATGGAGATGGTGGATGGGATGGAGATGATGGGAATGGAGATGATGGAGATGGAGGTGAGGATGGGAATGGGGATGGGGATGGAGATGATGGAGATGGTGGAGATGGTGGAGAACACAGAGGCCATGGATGGGATGGAGATGATGGGAATGGAAATGATATAGATGGAGGTGAAGGTGGGAATGGAGATCATGGAGATCGTGGAGATCGTGGAGATGGGGATGGGATGGAGATCATGGAGATGATGGAGATGGTGGGGATGGTGGGGATGGTGGAGATGGTGGAGAACACGGAGATCATGGATGGGATGGAAATGATGGGAATGGAGATGATGGAGATGGAGATGAGGATGGGAATGGGGGTGGGGATGGAGATCATGGAGATCATGGAGAACATGGAGATGGGGATGGAATGGAGATCATGGAGATGGTGGGGATGGTGGAGAACGTGGAGGTGGTGGAGATGGTGGGGATGGTGGAGATGGTGGAGATCATGGAGAACATGGAGATCATGGATGGGATGGAGATGATGGGAATGGAGATGATGGAGATGGAGATGAGGATGGGAATGGGGATGGAGATCATGGAGATGATGGAGATGAAGGTGGGGATGGAGATCATGGAGATGGGATGGGATGGGATGGGATGGGGTGGAGATGATGGAAATGGAGATGAGGGTGGGAATGGGGATGGGGAGGGAGATTGGGGATGAGGATGATGATGGAGATGGTGATGATGATGATGAGGATGATGATGATGATGATGATGATGATGGTGATGATGAGGATGATGATGATGATGATGATGATGATGATGGAGATGGTGATGATGATGATGAGGATGATGATGATGATGGTGATGATGAGGATGATGATGATGGTGATGATGATGATGATGGTGATGATGATGATGATGATGGTGATGATGATGATGATGATGATGATGATGATGATGATGATGGTGATGATGGTGATGATGATGATGGTGATGATGGTGATGGTGATGATGGTGATGATGATGATGATGATGGTGATGGTGATGATGGTGATGATGATGATGATGATGATGATGATGATGATGATGATGGTGATGATGGTGATGATGATGATGGTGATGATGGTGATGATGATGATGATGATGATGATGGAGATGGTGATGATGATGATGATGATGATGATGATGATGATGGTGATGGTGATGATGATGATGATGATGATGATGATGATGATGATGATGGTGATGATGGTGATGATGATGATGGTGATGATGGTGATGATGATGATGGTGATGATGATGATGATGATGGTGATGGTGATGATGGTGATGATGATGATGATGATGATGATGATGATGATGATGATGGTGATGATGGTGATGATGATGATGGTGATGATGGTGATGATGATGATGGTGATGGTGATGATGATGATGGAGATGGTGATGATGATGATGATGATGATGATGATGATGATGGTGATGATGGTGATGATGATGATGGTGATGATGGTGATGATGATGATGGTGATGATGATGATGATGATGGTGATGGTGATGATGGTGATGATGATGATGATGATGATGATGATGATGATGATGATGGTGATGATGGTGATGATGATGATGGTGATGATGGTGATGATGATGATGGTGATGGTGATGATGATGATGGTGATGGTGATGATGGTGATGATGATGATGATGATGATGATGATGATGATGATGATGGTGATGATGGTGATGATGATGATGATGATGATGATGATGATGGTGATGATGGTGATGATGATGGTGATGATGATGATGATGATGATGATGATGGTGATGATGATGATGATGATGATGATGGTGATGATGGTGATGATGATGGTGATGATGATGATGATGGTGATGATGATGATGATGGTGATGATGGTGATGATGATGATGGTGATGATGATGATGATGATGATGATGATGGTGATGATGATGATGATGATGATGGTGATGATGATGGTGATGATGATGGTGATGATGATGATGATGATGATGGTGATGATGATGATGGTGATGATGATGATGGTGATGGTGATGATGGTGATGATGATGATGATGGTGATGCTGCTGCTGCTGCTGCTGCTGCTGCTGGAGCCGAAGCTGCTGGATCTGGACAGGACCCCCCCCCCCTTGACCCCCCCCCTTGACCCCCCCCTTGACCCCCCCCCTTGACCCCCCCCCCCCCCTTTCCCCCAGACACCTTCGCCAGCAAGGTGGCGGCGCTCCAGGACCACTGCGCCGACGCCTCCATCGGCAACGTCACCGGTTCCAACGCCGTCAACGTCTTCCTGGGCCTCGGCGTCGCTCTGGTCGGTGGCCGCCATCTATTGGGCGGCCCAAGGCCGGGACTTCGAGGTGCAGACGGGGACCTTGGCCTTCTCCGTCACCCTCTTCACCATCTTCGCCTTCGTCTGCATCAGCGTCCTCCTGTACCGGCGCCGCCCCCACATCGGCGGCGAGCTCGGGGGGCCCCCCCCGAAGGTCCTCACGGCCGCGCTCTTCCTCGGCCTCTGGCTCCTCTACATCCTCTTCGCCAGCCTCGAGGCCTATTGCCACATCAAGGGCTTCTGAGGTGGGCTGGGAGAAGACCTCTTGGGGTCATCAAGGGGATCCCCGGGTCCTCTTGGGGTCATCAAGGCATCCCCAGGTCCTCTTGGGGTCATCAAGGGGATCCCCGGGTCCTCTTGGGGTCATCATGGCATCTCCAGGGCCTCTTGGGGTCATCATGGCATCTCCATGGCCTCTTGGGGTCATCAAGGCATCCCCAGGTCCCAGAAGGTCCCTTTGGGGTCATCAAGGCATCTCCATGGCCTCTTGGGGTCATCAAGGGATCCCCATGGCCTCTTGGGGTCATCAAGGGATCCCCAGGTCCCAGAAGGTCCCCTTGGGGTCATCAAGGGGTCTCCATGGCCTCTTGGGGTCATCACGGCATCTCCAGGGCCTCTTGGGGTCATCAAGGGATCTCCATGGCCTCTTGGGGTCATCAAGGGATCCCCAGGTCCCAGAAGGTCCCCTTGGGGTCATCAAGGCATCTCCAGGGCCTCTTGGGGTCATCAAGGGATCCCCGGGTCCCCTTGGGGTCATCACGGCATCCCCAGGGCCTCTTGGGGTCATCAAGGCATCCCCAGGTCCCAGAAGGTCCCTTTGGGGTCATCAAGGCATCTCCATGGCCTCTTGGGGTCATCAAAGGATCCCCAGGTCCTCTTGGGGTCATCAAGGGATCTCCAGGTCCCCTTGGGATCATCAAGGCATCTCCATGGCCTCTTGGGGTCATCAAGGCATCCCCAGGTCCCAGAAGGTCCCTTTGGGGTCATCAAGGCATCTCCATGGCCTCTTGGGGTCATCAAAGGATCCCCAGGTCCTCTTGGGGTCATCAAGGCATCTCCATGGCCTCTTGGGGTCATCAAGGGGATCCCCGGGTCCTCTTGGGGTCATCACGGCATCTCCATGGCCTCTTGGGGTCATCACGGGATCTCCATGGCCTCTTGGGGTCATCAAGGGATCCCCAGGTCCCAGAAGGTCCCCTTGGGGTCATCAAGGCATCTCCAGGGCCTCTTGGGGTCATCAAGGCATCCCCAGGTCCCAGAAGGTCCCCTTGGGGTCATCAAGGCATCTCCAGGGCCTCTTGGGGTCATCAAGGGATCCCCAGGTCCTCTTGGGGTCATCAAGGCATCTCCATGGCCTCTTGGGGTCATCAGGGGATCCCTGGGTCATCTTGGGGTCATCAAGGGATCTCCAGGTCCCCTTGGGGTCATCAAGGGATCCCCAGGTCCCCTTTGGGGTTCTCCTGCCGTCTCCAGGTTCCAGAAGGTCCCAGAAGGTCCCCTTTGGGGTTCTCCTGGCGTCCCCAGGTCCCAGGGGGGTCCCCTCGGGGTCCCACTGCCACCCCCAGCTCCCAGAGGGGTCCCCTTGGGGTTCTCCTACTGCTCCCCCCTCCCCCCCCCCAGTTCCCTGGAGACCCCTCAGGTCTTCTCGGGGTCCTCCTGATCCCCCCATTCCATAGCCCCTCCCCCCCCAGGTCCTTTCGGAGTTCCCTTGGGGTCCCCTTGACCCCCTCCCCCATTCCCTGGGGACCCCCCCCCACCTCTTTTTGGGGTCCCCTTGACCTCCCCCCCATTCCCAGAGGTCCTCCCCCCCCATCCCCTTGGGGTCCCCCTCCCCCCCCC
>JAUMJL010002316.1:0-80896 GCA_033558185.1 Dromococcyx pavoninus | reverse complement strand
CCCACACCGGGACCGCCTCCGCGACACCGGGAGCGTCACCTCCCGACACCGGGACCGCTCCCCCACACCGGGACCGCCTCCACACACCGGGACCGCCCCCCCCGACACCGGGACCGCCCCCCCAAACCAGGGCCGCCCCCATCACACCTGGACCGCCCCCGGTACCGCCCCACCGGCACCGTCCTGCATCGCCGGGACCGCCCCACCGGCACCGGGACCACCCCTCCCGACACTGGGACCGCCCCCGACAACGGGGCCGCCCTCGGCACCACCCGCCGAGATTCCCCCCCCGGCACCGCCCCCGGAACCGCCCTGCATCGCCGGAACCGCCCCCCGACACCGGGACCGCGCCCCCCGACACCGGGACTACTCCCCCAGCACCGCCCCGTGGCACCGCCCTGCACCCCCCGAGACAACCCCGAGACACCCCCCCCCCCGACTTCGCCCCGGTACCGCTTCCCCGGGGCCGGGACCATCCCGCGGATCCACCCCACCGGTACCACTCTGCAACCCCAGCTCCAGCACGGCCCCCCCGAGACCTGCCCCACCCGGTACCGGCACCTCCCAGGCACCGCCTTCCCGAGACCCCTCCCGGCACCGCCCTGCAACCCCGGGACCGCCCCCCCGGGATCGCCCCCCAGCCCCATCACCCCCGCTACCGGGAGCACCCCCGGAACTGGGACCGCTCCCCGACACCGCCCCATTGGCACATTGGCACAGGCATCGCCCCCCGGGACCGTCCCACCGGGACCACCCCCAGTCCTGGCACCGCCTCCCCGGGACCCCCCCGGCCGGTACCACTCCCCACCGGGACCCCCGCCTGGTACCAGGAGCCACCCCCCCAGCACCACCCTGATACCAGCCCCTGGCACTGGGACCGACCCCGGTACCGGCACCGACCCCCCGTGCCCACGAAAAGCACCAGGGCTCCAGGCAAAGGTTTATTGTCCAGGGGCAACACGAGAGGGTCTGGACCCCTCGGGCACCCAGGGGGGACTGGGGACATGGGGCTGACAATGGGTGCCGCACGGTGGGACCCAGCCTAGCGGGTCATGGGCACCATCCCAGCAGGTGGTGGGACCCATCCTGGACATGGGGGCCTAAGACATAGGTGCTGTGCCCCTCAGGTACCCAGGGGGTGCTGGGGACATGGGGGCTCGGGTAGGGGACACGCCGTGGGGTGGGGGCATAGGGAGACCCCAGGGTACCCTGCTAGCCCTGGGCACCCTCTGGCTCCTGGGCCTGGCCAGACGCCAGCTCCCCAGTGTCTTCTGTGGGCGGCCGCGTCCTCTTGAAGAAACCCACCTGGAAGAGGGACACAGTGACAACCCGGCCCTGGGGGACCCCACGGCATCGGTGCCAGGTGACCCCCCATGGCATCGGCCCAGGGGGACCTCACAACATCAACTCTTGTGGACCTCACATCAAAACTGGTGGACCTCACAGCATCACAGCTGGTGGACCAACATCACACCTGTGGACCTCACAGCATCACCCCTGGTGGACCTCACAGCATCACCCTTGATGGACCAACATCACACCTGTGGACCTCACACCTTCACCCCAGGTGCTACCCCCCACCTTGGTCTCCCATTTCATGGGTCCCTCCAGTGCCATCATGGTCCCACCACCATGGTGGGGTGTCATCCCTCCCCTCACACTCACCTTCCACATGAGGAGGATGAGGATGGTGAGGAGCAGGAGCCCAGCAAGGACCCCCAGCACCACCCACCAGACGGGCACGGCCCCCTCGCCCGCAGGGTTGGTGCGCACCACCTCGGTGACAGCCTGTGGAGGGACGGGTGGGTGGGTGACACCGTGGCCACCACAGCTTGTCCTTGTGTCCCCACCCTGGCCTGGGCCACCCCTACCGTGGCCTCTCCGGCGGGCAGGACGCGGGGCTGGACGCGGTAGGGCATGGCCGAGGTGTTGAACCAGGCTCTTGACTGGATGAGGAACTGCTTGAGGAGGTGCTCCCGCTGGGGACACGTGGGGACACGAGGAGACACGTGAGGAGATGGCATCAGGGCTGTTGGCAGCCAACGGGGCACCCATGACACCACACCCGGTGTCCCCAGGGCTGCTCTCTGCAGGTTCCTCGGGGACCACCAGGCAGGAGAGGACACGGTGAGGATACCCCAGGTGCCACCCTGTCCCCGAGAGGGGACAATACCTGCTGCAGGGTGTCCATCCAGAGCAGGGCCTGGACGCTCACCAGCGCCCGCTGGTCCTTGGCCAGGCTGGGCACGTGGCACACGATGTCCACGCACGTGGCATTGCTGCAGTCCTGTGGGACACGGTGGCCGTCACCTTGACCCCCATCCTGGCACTCAGGGGGCACCCCCAACCCTCACACCCACCATGGCCTGCAGGACCCCAGGAGCACCTGATCACCACGAGGATGGGCTCCTCCAGGAACCCCCAAACACCTGCACCCACCAGGGGCTGGAGGACCCCCAGGAGCCCATGATCATCATGAGGATGGACTCCTCCAGGCACCCCCAAACCCTCACACCCACCATGATCTGCGGGAACCCAGGAGAACACAGTCACCACAAGGAGGGCTTCTCCAGCCCAGAACCTCTAAGCCCCTGCACCCACCATGGTCTGCAGGAACCCAGGAGATCCCTCTCACCACAGGGATGGGCTCCTCCAGCCCAGCACCCAGCAGGTCTTCCACCTCCCTGCGCTCCCGCCGGTGGCTGCCGTTTCGGGGCGCTGCACCCGTGGGCTGGGGGATTTCCAGCTGGAAGGAGGTAAGGAATCACAGAATCATGGAATGGTTTGGGTTGGAAGGGACCTCAAAGACCACCCAGATCCAAGGCAGGGACACCTCCCACTGGATCAGGGGGCTCAAAGCCCCATCCAACCTGGCCTTGAACACCTCCAGGGATGGGGCAGCCACCACTGCTCTGGGCAACCTGGGCCAGGGCCTCCCCACCCTCACAGCAAAACATTTCTTCCCAGGATCTCATCTCTATCTCCCCTCTTTCAGCTGAAAACCCTTCCCTCTCATCCCATCCCTGCATTCCCTGATCAAGAGCCCCTCCCCAGCTTTCCTGGAGCCCCTTTCAGTCCTGGGAGGCTGCTCTAAGGTCTCCCCAGAGCCTTCTCTTCTCCAGGCTGAACAACTGCAGCTCTCATGGCAGAGGTGCTCCAGCCCTCGGATCATCTCCGTGGCCTCCTCTGGACTCAAAGAATCGCCACATGTCCTGAGCTGGAAGGGACCCACAAGGACCATCAGGTCCAGCTCCTGTCCCTAGGAGAACCCCAACATTCACCCCGTGGGGCTGAGGGTGTTGGCCAAAGGCTTCTGGAATATTGTCAGGCTGGGACTGCTTCCCTGGGGAGCTGTTCCAGGGCTCCACCACCCTCTGGGGGAAGAACCTTCTCCTGATGTCCAACCTGACTCTCTCCTGGCACATCTTCCTGCCGTTCCTTCAGGTCCAGAGAGAAGATCTCAGTGCCTGCTCCTCCTCCTCCCCGTGTGAGGAAGCAGTGAAGGGCTCTGAGATCTCCTCTCAGTCTCCTCCTCTCCAGGTTGAACAGACCAAGTGCCTTGAGCCTCTCCTCTTACGATTTCCCCTCCAGACCCTTCCCCAGCTTCGGGGCCTCCTCTGGACACTTTCCAGTGGTTTGATGTCCTTTTTACCCTGTGTTTTGATTCCCATTCCAACTGATCCATCTCCTCCTTCTTACGTTGGGGGATTCCAGAACCAGACACAGGACTCAAAAGGTGGTGGGACATCACCGGGACCCCCCCTCCCAGGCAGGTCCCCAGGCAGCAGAACCCCCCCTACCTGCTCGGCGTTGAGGCTGGGTGGGTTGGCACAGCTCATGCCCCCCTCGGTGCCCAACTCCAGCAGGTAGAGCAGGACACGGCCGCCCAGCCGGGTGGGGACGGCGAGGCGCAAGGTGACCCCGCTGACGGAGCTGGGACCCTTGTTGTGGAGCTGCAGGGGGTACGGTGAGGTGACACCGGGGAGGGGACACACCCCCACACACCCCCACAGCACCCATGAGTGCCCATCCTACCTGGTAGACGTGCTCCACCCTGATGCCGTGGTCCTCAAGGCGCTGGCTGCCCTCCACCCTGTGCCAGCTGGTGGGCAGCACCGTGGTGGCAGGCAGGGAGTTGCTGGTGGGAGAGGGGGGGTCAGGGTCCCCTCATGACCCCCCTGAGTCCCCTCCTTGACCCCCAGACCCTCACCCTCGCAGCTCCATCTCCGCCTCCACCTCCACGGGCACCGTCACCGAGGCGTTGGCGGGGCTGGGGCTGTTCTTGCTGTGGGGACACAGCAGGGTGAGTTTGGGGACACAGAGGACACCGAGTGCCAGGTGTCCCAGGTGCCCCAGGTGCCCCAGGTGCCAGGGCGCTGGCACAGGGTCACCTCCGCAGCTGGAGCTGGAAGGTGATGGCATCTCCCATGTCTTCCAGCCCGGACACGCTCAGCTCCATGTCCACGGTGATCTGGGAGGGGTGGCAGGAGGGTGGGTGGGTGATTTCCCACCGCTGGCTGTGCCCAGCCCCGATGCCAAGGTGATGGGAACCCCATGGCCCCTTACCTGAGCACCTGCTTTCATGGGGTTGCCCAACTCACAGAGCACCACGTGGGTCCCATTCTCCTTCTTGGGGTTGCAGCTCAGCTTCTCCTGCCCCTGCAGGGTGGGGACACGGGGGGATGACACGTTATGAAACAACCACCTTGGGGACCAGGGACCACCAAGAAACTGCCTGGACGATGGTGACCACCAAGAGCAGGATGTGATCCCCCAACCCCGGTTGCCCCTGGCATCCACCCCTTCTGGGCACCCATAAATCATCAACCGACCACATGGAGGTTGGTGGGGGGCACCCACCGGGATGGTGCTTCGTGCTGCCTGGTAGTGGGTGCCGGGGGGCAGCAGCACCCTCAGCTCGGCCTCAAAGGCCCCCTCGCCCATGTTCTCGGCGTGGGCGCGCAGGCGCAGCGCGGCCTCCGCACCCACCAGCAGCCGTCGGCTGGGCCTGGGGGAACACGGGGGGGAAACGGGGGGGACACGGGGGGATGGGGCTGAGCACCCCGAGGTGACAATGGGCACCCCCTGCCCCTTGCCCAGGTGGGAGCTCACGTGTGGGCGGCCAAGCGGAGGTCGGGGACGCAGAGGTTGTCCTCGCCGCAGTCCTCCAGGATGAGGTGGGTCTGGGGGGGGGGACACGAGGGGGGGACACAGGGGACAGGGGGATGATGGGGTGGGATGGGGAGACTCTGGGGACAACGGGGTGTGCAGAGGAGACATCCCGGAGGGACTGGGGATGGTGGGGGGACTGGGGGGACATCCCGGGGGGATTGCAGACAGTGGGGGGACAGGGGGGACATCCCGGGGGGACTGGGGGACATCCTGGGGGGACAGGGGAACAGTGGGAGAACTGGGGACATCCTGGGGAGGACTGGGGGACATACCTGGGGGACTGGGGACAACGGGGGCTACTGGGGGACATCCGGGAGGGGACTGGAGAGAGTGGTAGAACTGGGGAGACATTCCAGGGTGAACTGGTGACAGTGGGAGAACTGGGGGGCATTCTGTGGGGGACTGGGGACAGTGGGGGAACTGGGGGCATCCGAGGGGGGACTGGGGGGAGTGAGGGGACTGGGGGACATCCCAGGGAGGGACTGGAGACAGTGGGGTACTGAGGGACCGTCCAGGGGGATTGGGGACAGTGGGGTATTTGGGGGACATCCCGGGGGGGACTGGGAACAGTAGGGGAACAGGGGGACTTCCTGGGGGAAGACTGGGGACAGTGGGGTACTGGTGGGACATGCTGGGGGGACTGGGGACACATCCTGGCAGGACTAGGGACAGTGGTGGAACTGGGGGACATCCCAGGGGGCCTGGGGACAGTGGGGGGCCTGGGGGACATCCCGGGGGGGACAGGGGACAGCAGGCTGAGTGGGTGACACAGGGCAGGGGGTGATGGGGACAGTGGGGGGGCTGAAGGGATAACTGTGGGAGGGAACAGGCCCGGGGCGGGGGGGCGGGCAGGTGACATCCCCCAGGAGCCCTGGGGCCAGTGGCGAGGGCAGGGAGAACAAGAGGGGTTGGGGACCCTGGGGACAGCCGTGTCCCCCCTACCTGTGCCTGCACCAGGGTGTCCCCATAGAGCACCAGCGCCCCCCCGGGCAGCGCCAGGCTCAGGCTCAGCGCCACCGCGCTCAGCTTGTCCTTGAACTCGGCCGCGTCCTGGGACAGAGACCCCGAGGGACCCCGCTGGCCCCAGCCCTGGTCCCACCCTGATCCTCCACCCTCTTGGGCTGGGGTCACATCTCTCTACATCCCTGTTCCCATCCCAGCGGGAGATGTCACTGTCCCATCCTTGTCCCATCCCTGTCCCCATCCCAGCTGGAGATGCCACTATCTCCATCCCTGTCCCCCACCCTCCTTCACTGGGGACCTGTCTGTCCCCATCCGTGTCCCCATCCCATCTGGGGATGCCACTGTCCCATCTCCGTCCCCATGCCTGTCCCCATCCCAGCTGGAGATGCCACCATCTCCATCCCTGACCCATCCGCGTCCCCATCCCCGTCCCCTCCCGTCTCCCCCCTCCCCTGGGCGGGGTTCCCCGCCGCCACCCCCCCTCCAGCCCGCGGTGCCGCTGTCCCGGTACCCTCAGGTACGCGGTGAGGTTGCGGCACTGGGGGGGTGTCCCCGGGGTCAGGACCATCTCCTCGTGCCAGGAGGACTGGTGGCCCTGCAGGAGCAGGACCCGCCGGGACAGCCTGGGCTTCAGCCGGTCCAGCTGCAGCTCCGCGGCGAGCCCTGGCGAGGGGGGGGACGACACACACTTGGCACCGGTGACACCCCTGGTGACATCCCAGTGGTGGCCATTGTCCAGCTTCTGGGTGACACCGGCACTCACGGATGTCCCGGGGGATGCGCTGGCCCGAAACGCTGACGCAGAGCACCACAGGGAAGCTGCGAGGGGACAACACCCAGGGGTGCTCAGGGACCTGCTGCTGTCCCCAGGGAGATGTCCCCGTGGTGGTGGTGGCCCCATGGTGATGGTGGTCCCACAGTGTTGGTGGCCCCATGATGCTGGTGGCACCACAGCATTGGTGCCCAAGGTGGTGCCCCCCATCTCACCAGCTGACGCGGGCACCGGAGCCAGGCAAGACACACGCCAGGATCTCAGGATTCAGCCCATCAGGGACACTCAGCTGGGTCCTGGCCACCACCACGGGCTGTCCCCTAGGACATGGGGACAGAGCTGAGGTGTTGGGGGCCCTGGGCACAGACCGCCTGGCCATGCTGCCACCAGAAGGAGGGGGACGGGCACTCACCGGTACACGGCCACCTTGGCCGCCCCGTACGCCCCCACCAGCAGATCTGTGGGGACAAGGAGGGGTGGGTGATGGGGTGGTGGCACCGGGGTGGCACCGGGGTGGGCTCTCGGCAGGGCCGTACCCGGGTAGCCGTTGCCATCCAGGTCGGTGGCACCGCGCAGGGCGAAGCCGAAGGCGGCCGGGCCGGAGAAGGGGCTGTCGAGGCGCTGGGTGGGCACCGGCATCAAACCCTCGCTCTGCCCACGGAAGATGAGGACCTGTCCGCTGCCACTGTCACCCCCAAACGGGGCACCCACGGCCACGTCTGGGGACACAGGGGATGTGAGCACCCACTGGGTGTATCCCCATCCCAGCAACCTCATCCCAGCATTCTCACCCTGGCACACCCATACCAGCATCCCCACCACAACATCCCCACCTTGTTATGCCCATCCCAGCATCCCCACCCTGGGCATCTACATCCTGGCATCCCCATCCCAGCATCCCCATCCCAATATCCCAACCCTAGGATTGCTATCCTGGCATCCCCATCCCAGTATCCCTATCCCAGGATGCACATCCTGGCACCCCCCCATCCCAGCATCCCCACCCCAACATCCCCATCCTGGCTTCCCCATCTCATCATTCCTATCCCAATATCCCAACCCTGGCATCGCTATCTTGGCATCCCCACCCCAGCATCCTCATCCTGCCATCCCCATCCCAACATCCCCATCCCAGCAACCCCATCCCAGCATCCTCACCCTGAGCATCCCCATCCCATCATTCCTATCCCAATATCCCAACCCTGGCATCACTATCTTGGCATCCCCATCCCAGTATCCCCATCGCAGCACCCCCATCCCAGCACCACCATCCTGGCATTGCCAGTTTCCCCCCAGACTGGGCACTGGGGGGCCGTCACATCCCCTGGCACATCCCCCCCCTCTCCGTGCCAGGCCGGTGTTACCGTCGTAGCCATCCTTGTCCTGGTCCCCGAGGCTGGCGATGGCGGCGGCGAAGCGCCCGTAGGGGTGGGTGCCCGTCAGGGTCTGGGGGGGCCGGGTGAGGGTCCGTGCCCCCCTCCTCAAGTAGAGGTAGAGGCGCCCCACCTCGCTGCGCTGCCCGTCAGGCTGCCGGGCCATGAAGAGGGGGGCACCCACCAGCACATCGTCCCGCCTGTGCCCAGCACGGGGTGAGTGACCCCACCTTTGGGGACCGGGGGCACCCAAAAGGGGGTGCCGGGCAAGGTGACATCATGCTGGGGTTTGGGGGCTTGGGGGTGGGGACAGTTCTGGTTCTCACCCATCCCCGTTGACATCAGCCACGGCCACCGCATGCCCGAAGTACGATGCCACCTGGGAGGGGGTGGCACCCATGGGGACTATGGGGGGGTTCAAGCTGGGGGCACCCTGATGGGTGGGGGATGAAGAGGGGCAGCTGGGTGCTGGGGGTGCTATTGGGGGGTGCAGGGGTGCTGTGGAGCACGGGCAGGGGGGAAATTGGGTGCTGGGGGGGTGACAGGAAGATGGGCAGGGGGACAGTGGGCAGCAGGGAGCCATGGGGGGCTTGAGGGGGGCACTGGGGTGAGGGGAGCACTGGGGGCACGGGGGGTGGGGGGGAAGGGGGGGTCTGGGAGTGCTGTGAGGTGAAGGGGCAGGGGAGCCATGGGGGGTGGCACATGGGTGCTGGGGGCAGTCGGTTTTTGGGGTGGCAGGGGCTGGGGGTGCTGTGGGACATCAGGACATGGGTGCTGGGAGTGGCAGGGCGGGGGGCAGGGGTTTGGGGGTGCTGGGGGTGCTGGGGGGGGACACATGGGGTCGGGAGCCAGTGGTGCTGGGGGGTGGCAGAGCAGTGGGGAAGGGTCTGGGGGTGCCATGGGGTGCCGTGGGGCATCAGGGCAGAGGGGCTGGGGAAGTGACACATGGGTGGGGGGCTGGGGGTGCTGATGGTGGCAGGGCGGTGGGGCAGGGGGCTTGGGGGGTGGCACATGGGGGTCGGGGGCAGTGGGTGCAGGGGGTGCCGTGGGGAGGGGGTACCTGCTCGCTGGCGATGCCCTGCAGCTGGCGCAGGGTGCCCCCCGCGCTGAAGATCTCCACCTGCGGGAGCAGCACCAGGCCCTGCCACTGTCCCTGTCTGGGGGTGCCACCCTGGGGTGTCCCCGCCCCCAGGGCACCCCCACACCCGGGCACCCTCATCTGGGCACCCCACAGCCCGGGCATGGCCACTGCTCACCTCGCCCCTCGTGTTGCTCTTGTTGGGGACCCCAACCACGAACTCTGCAGGGGACGAGAGCCCTGAGTGCCCCCACCCTGGCACCGGGATGGGCATGGGGGCACGGGGACACCCCCGGCACCAGGGTGGGCAAAAGGGTGACCCCTGGCTCTGGGGTGGGCATGGGGGGCACAGAGCTGACCCCCAGCACTGCGGTGGGCACAGAGATGACCCCTGGCACTAGGCTGGGCGTGGGGGGCACGAAGGTGAATCCCAGCTCTGGGGTGGGCACAGGGATGACCCCCAGCACAGGAGTGGGCACTGGGGGAGTAGGAACTGGGGGTGACAGAGCGTGTGTCCCCCCCCACCGTACCTTTGGTTTTGGGATCATCATCGAACTCGCCCACGGCCACCGCGTACCCTGGGGGGACACGGGCACCGGTGACCCCACTGTGTCCTGGCACGAGCTGGCTGTGGGGCCAGGTGCCCCCCCACTGCTCACCCCGGTACCCGTCCTCAGCCTCCGTGGACATCTGCTCCTCCGTGGGGCGCCCGGGGCACCCCGGCCACAGCAGGGACTCTCCCTGGAACCGGGTGAGGATGGCATCGACCTCCACCGAGTACAGGAGCCCTGGGGGGCACCGGGGAGGGTGAGGTGGGACATCAGGAGAAGGTTCTTCCCCCAGAGGGTGGTGCAGCCCTGGAACAGCTCCCCAGAGAAGCAGTCACAGTCTCACAATATTCCAGAAGGGTTTGGCCAACACCCGGGGTGAGGGATAGAATCATGGAATGGTTTGGGTTGAAAGGGACCTCAAAGCCCATCCAGTTCCAACCCCCTGCCATGGGCAGGGACACCTCCCACTGGATCAGGGGATCAAAGACCCATCCAACCTGGCCTTGAACACCTCCAGGGATGGGGCAGCCACCACTGCTCTGGGCAACCTGGGCCAGGACCTCCCCATCCTCACAGCAAAACATTTCTCCCTAAGATCTCCTCTCAGTCTCCCCTCTTCCAGCGCAAAACCATTCTCCCCTCATCCTGTCCCTGCACTCCCTGATCCAGAGCCCCTCCTCAGCTTTCCTGGAGCCCCTTTCAGTCCTGGGAAGCTGCTCTAAGGTCTCCCCTGGAGCCTTCTCTTCTCCAGGCTGAACAACCCCAACTGTCACAGCCTGGCTTCACAGCAGAGGAGCTCCAGCCCTTGGATCATCTCTGTGGCCTCCTCTGGCCCTGCTCCAACAGTTCCATCTCCTGTTGGGGATTCCAGAACTGGACACAGGACCCCAGGTGGAGTCTCGTGACTGTTGGGGTTGTCCCATGCAGGGACAGGAGTTGGACTCAATGGTCCTCGTGGATCCTTTCCAACTCAGGTCATTCTGTGGTTCTCTGACAGCTCTGACAGGGCAACCTCTGGCACCACCCCAGGATGCCAGCACGGCTGCAGGTGGCAGTTACGTGTGTGCCCCATCCTTGGTGCCCTCCTCCCGTCATGCCCACCCAAAGGGGAGCACCCTGGGACCAGCCATCCCGGGTGGCAGTGCCCGCGGGCAGGACTCACCCATGAAGTAGTATCCGCCAGGAGCACCCAGCACCAGTGTGCCATCCTGAGGGAAGAGCTGGCATCAGCATCCACCCTGGGGCACCCCTCTCCCTGGCACCCCCCACCCCAGGATCCTTCACCCTGGCACCCCAAATCCCAGCATCTCCCACCCTAGCATCCCCCTCCCCAATATCTCCCATCCTGGCATCACCCACCCCAACACCCTTATCCCAGCATCCACCTCCCCAGCATCTCCCATCTTGGCACCCCCCCACCAGTATCACCTTCCCCAACACCCCCCTCCGCAGCCTCCCCTTCCCTGGCACACCCACCCGAGCACCCTCACTCCAGCATCACCCACCCTGGCATTCCCACCCCAACACACAGGTACCACCCCAGCCACAGCCTCTGCATAGTTCACTGAGAATCATGGAATGGTTTGGGTTGGAAGGGACTTCAAAGCCCATCCAGTTCCACCCCCCTGCCATGGGCAGGGACACCTCCCTCTGGATCAGGGGGCTCCAAGCCCCATCCAACCTGGCCTTGAACACCTCCAGGGATGGGGCAGCCACCACTGCTCTGGACAACCTGGGCCAGGGCCTCCCCACCCTCATCGTGAAGAATTTCTTCCTAAAGTCTCATCTAAATATTCCCCTTTCCAATTTTCAGCCATTAATTTGCACCCCCGGGGCCCCCCCCAGCCCCGTCTCACCGCGGTGACGGCGGCGCTGAAGCCGATCTCGCAGTAGCGCCTGTCGTAGGCTGTGGGCACAGGGCAGGGTCAGAGCACTGGGGTTGGGGGGCACCCGTGGTACACCCCCCCCACCCCCCTCACCGTAGTAGCTCTGCCGGTAGGTGCTGGCCATGAGCTGGTCACGGCACGGCGAGTACCAGGCCACGCGCCGCAGCCCCGGGGCACCCACGAAACAGGCGCCCGTCGGGGTGCGGAAAGCCTCCTGGTGCCCATCCATCGCGTTCCAGTGCTGCAACGGGGCACAGGCCTGGGGACAGGGATGGGTGGGATGGGAACAGATGGGATGGGATGAGGTGGTGTGGGGACAGGGATCAGATGGGATGGGGACAGAGATGGGATGGTGATGGGGATGGATTGGGATGGGATGGGGACAGAGATGGGATGGGAATGGGGACAGGAATGGGGAGAGGGACAGGGATGGGAAGAGGATGAAATGCGATGGGGACAGGGATAGGATGGAGACTGAGATCGGATCAAGGATGGGATGAGATGGGTACAGGGATGGGATGGGGTGGGACAGGGACAGGAATGTGATGGGAACAGGGATGGAGACATGGATGGGATAGGATGGGGATGGAGTTGGGGAGAAAGATGGAGGCAGGGATGGGGACAGGGATGGGATGGAATGAGTATTGGATTGGATGGGGATGGGGACAGGGATGGGGACAGAGATGGTGACAGGGATGGGATGGAATGGGAACAGGGATGGGATGTGACAGGGTCAGGAATGGGGACAGGGAAGGAGAAAGGAGTAGGGCTGAGAATGGGGATGAGTACAGTATGGGCATGGGGACAAGATGGGATGGGGGTGGAGACAGGATGGGAGTGGGGATAGGATGGGGATAGGGTGGGTGCCCACCCCACCATGACCCACCACCACCCACCCACCCGCCGGGAGAACCCACCACCAGTTTGCCCTTCCAGCTGGTGACAGACGCCCCCAACCACTGGTGCGACTTGTAGGTGTGAAGCTTCAAGGTGTTCTGGATCTCGATCTCATCTCCTGGGAGAGTGGGAGAGGGGGAGCGTGCCAGGATGGTGCCCCCCCTCCCCCACCTTGCACCCACCCAGCGCCCCACGGCACCCACACACCTGCAGCATCGATGGGGAGGGGCTGGCAGGGTGTCTCGCCCTTGCCAGGGGGCCAGGGACAGAGGAAGACGGCACCAGGTTGAGCCACACCGGGCTGGGAGGTGTTGGCACGGGGGGCCCCCACAGCTACACTGGGCCTGGGGGGGCACAGTGGGTGTCAGGGTGGGGCTATGGGTGCTGTGCCCAGCCCTGGCACCCCCATTTCTCCCTACCTGCCCTCGACCATGTGGAAATCCAGGGCGAAGCCGAAGTAGCTATCAGGGGGTCCCTTGTACAAAGCGGGGTCGTCCTGGAGGAGCCCCAGGGTAGGGGCTGAGCAGAGCTCCCCCAGGAGCAGCAGGGCCTGGAGCTGGGCAGCAGCTCCCATCACCATCCCAAAATCCGACCGGCAGCCCCGGAACAGCCCCGCACGGCCTCTGCCCCCTTATCTCAGGGGATGCAGCTGGGGACGGGCACAGCGGGGATGGGGGACACAGGAAGGGACCCCCCCCGCCCGCAAAACCACCGCTACCACGGGGTGCAGGGGTGTAGGGGTGCAGAGATGGAAGGATGCAAATGTGCAACGGTGCAGGGATGTAGGGCTGCAGGAAGGTGGGGATGAGGGGATGCAAAGGTGCGGGGGTGAAAAGGTGCGGGGCTGCAGCGCTGCTGCTGGACCGGGAGGGAGGAGCCCAGTCCGGATGGCAGAGCCAGGGGGAAGGAGGTCGCGATGTCGCTGGGCACACGTCGAAGGTTGGAGGGGACACGGCCATGGTGGGAAGTGGCACAACTGCCTGCACCCACCGCCCTCGTCCCACCAGAGGCCGGGGCCGAAGCCCTGCTCCCCCGCACCGCAGGATGCTTATCTCGGGGTGCAGGCGGCTGCGGTCCCGTCGACGGAAACACAGCGGGGAGGGGAGAAGGAGCAGGGTATGGGGCCCCCTCCGTCGTCACCAAGGTCCCATGCGTAGCGGGATGGAGCAGACGTGGGGAGGGGGGACACCTGGAATTGGGCACGGCCACCAAACCGGGTCCCCTTCCCCAGGGCAGGGGCAACCTCAAAACCCTCCCTGGGGAGGGAGCAGGGCTGGGGCATCGCAGCTGCCCAGCACTGGCGCTGTGCGGGGCAACGGCTCGGCGAGGGGATGGATGCCAAGGCAAGGGGACGGGTGCCAGGGCAGGGGGGACAGCCCACGGCCGGGCAAACAAGGGAGCTCCTTGTCCTCGGCGGAGGAGGAGGTTCCCCGCAATGCCAAGTCGGGTCACCGTGCCCAGCCCTGCCGTGAAGGCTGTGGGAGCCACTTGGCCAAACCCGCGTTCCCTTCAGCTTAACTCACTTGCAAAGATAATTTAAACCCACTCAGTTAAGGCCGCTCAAGCTGCCGGGGGCTCCTCTTGCCCACCTGGAACTGGTGGCAGGGGGAGGCACCGAAGCATCTCGCTGCGACTCAGCCCCCCGTGTGGAAAGGGGGGTTTCATCCTCTTAATCTAAGTAGAAATAAGACCGATCCCAGAACAGAAGCTGTGGGTGGGAAGCGAGGCAGGGATGGAGAGGGCTGTAGGGTCCTGGGCTCCCCCGCAGTGACCTGGAGGGGGGACACAGCCCCCAGTGCCAGGGCTGCAGCCTTGGAGCAGCTGGAAGGCAGCTGAAGGCTCTTGGCAGCCGGGGAGCAGCTGCAATCGGAAACCGGTGGGATCAGCCCAAAGCTGGGGCCGAGCGCGGGCTGTGGGGCTCTGGAGAGTGGGGAGGGCTGAGCTCAGCCCAGCTCAGCTCCATCTCCCTGGCAGGAGAACAGGATCTGCACCACGGGGCAGCTGCTGGAAGGCTCTTCCCAGGCTGGTGGCCGCATTCAAACCCAGCCAAAACCCACACCGGAACACTTTAAGGCAATTATATTTCTTTCCCCCATCCAATTACTGAATTCCCTCTTTCTTGTAACATTCCCCCACCCACTCAGGGCCACCCAGAAGGGGAGACACCCTCTACCCCATCGCTGGCTGCACGCAGGGCATTGGATTTTCTCTCTTTAAGCAAACCCACACCTTCAGTCCACAAAGCAGAGGCTGCTCCTCCTCACCCCAAGCACTCGGCGCCTGTGGCATTCGCTCATGCTTGGGAAGGTGGCAGCAAGCACTGGGGATGGTGAAGAACCCAGCAGGAGGGAGAGGAACCCCGCGGGAGGGAGAGGAACCTCGCCCCTGGCACAGCCCTCAGCCTTGGAGACAACCATGGTGGTGGCAGAACTTCCAACCACAGGAAGAGCTCAAGGGACCACACGGAGCAGAAAGACAGGGTTGTAAGGATGCTCCACACCGGGTCACACTGCCACTCTGGCCACCAAGGGGCCCACAACCACCACCTCCCACCTGGTTTCACCTTCTGTCACGGTTCAATCCTGTCAGGAGAGAGCCAGCAGCATTTGCTCAGCGTGTTGAGGGTTCCCACCCAAAATAACACCCTCTGCATCCAGCTCAGTGTCTTCTGAGCAAAGCAGTCCAAAGCAAAGTAGTTTTACTCAATGAACCAAGCATCTAAAGCTGAGAAAAAGAGGGCCTTGGGCTACATCACGACAGGATGCAGCAGCTCCACATCATCTCAGGCAACCACACATCCTTCCACAAATCATTGGTTTATTAGAAAGGTTCTTTCCCCTCATTTTACAGCATATATATATATTTATATATATATCTTATGTGACAAAGTTAAATACAGTCTGTTTATGCTCGTTAAGTAATGACAGGTTAATTATTTGTAGCACTAGTCTGGAAGTCAACCCTCCCCCCCCGACTTGCAGCGTGAAGGGTGCTGGAACACGCGTTTGGATCTAGAAGCTAATGAAGCTCAGCACTGAGACGTTAATACTGCATTCTGTTCATTATTTACAGAGGAATTGAGTCCCTTTTTTGACCGTTGTGTTTCAGTCCAACCTGCTCAAATGCAAACTTTCTTAAGGAGAGTGAGGAAGTTAAGGAGTGAGGAAGCTCAAGTTTTCGATCCGTTGAGTCGCTGCCCCTTGGTTCTTGGAAGAGAATGGAGAAGGGCTCTGCATCCCCTTGGGGCTAATCCTGCCCGGTGAGGGAGGCAGGAGTGGGTCTAACAGCACCCTAAGGTGCCCCCAAAATGCTCTAACCCGAGGAGGACCTGAACCTGGAACACCCAGGGCAGAGGGGACAGCAGAGACTCATCCTGGAGAGAAGGGAAGAGCTCGTGGATGCAGCAACTCCATGATTAGTGTTATCTGCAGCCAACTTTGGAAAGAATAGAGACATCCCTTATGGAGCGTCCTGGGCAGAGAAACTTTCCCCTGATGGAGCATCCTGGGCAGAGAAATCTCCCCTTATGGAGCACCTCCCTTATGGAACATGATGGGCAGGCACAGCCTCAAGGGATCAGTCCTGAACCAGCCCTTCTCCCTGCGCCTGCGATGGTTATGACTGAAAGGCTCTTCCTTCACCAGGACGACCACACAGCCAGGTGGGCAGCTGCAAATCACCGCTTCGAACCCCGGAGAGTGGGGGGGGGGGAGAAAAGAAAAACAAAAGGGGTGTTTCATACTCTGGGAAACATCCCAAATTCCTGCCTCCAGTGCCGATTCCTACGGGGCAGCTGCTTCGCAAAGCTGGGTGCGAGGCGACAGCCACGACGCCGTTCCTTCCCCAAGCCTGAGCCACACGTGATTTTCTCTTCTGTAAAATGAAAATCCTTCTCCTTTTTTTCTTTTTTTTTACATTTTATAGTACATAAAAACTTCAAAAATACATGAGCTTGGTAAAATATACATGCCGAGTTGTTTTTGCGTCTAGCTGAAACTATAAAGTTGAACCTTTACAAGTGTTCTTTGTTTCACCTACAGCAAACATATTTACACAGAAGCCACCAGGACGAGTACCACGGAGAGAACCGGCTGTAAAAAATATTATTGCAGTATACTACAAATGTAACCTTTGTATCCGAGCTACAAAAAGCAGCATCTTTGTTTACAGAGTTCAGTGCAATTCTTTACATTTTTTTTTAAAAAAAAAAACAAACAACCAAAAAACAAACCCCCAAACCTATAAATTAATAAGGAAACCATCAGTATCACAGAGGAGAGAAGACACTTTACATACCCAGCTGCTCCCAGTCCTCTGTATTGCTTCAATTCCTAAAGGGATTTTTCCTCTCTGGCTCATCCGAGTGCTTCTCTCCCAGCATCACAAGAGATGGAAGTCAGAGGGATATTATTCCCTCTCCCCAGGAGAAGAGTGGTCAAAACCCAGACTGAAATTACCGACCCCAAACCAAAAAGCTCTCTCTCCACTCTGGGGTATCGGGAAGGCGCCGAGGTGCAGTTCTCGTGCAGGAGGATGCAGGATGGAGAAGGGTCGGAGCTCTGCTCTCCTTGGCGAGATCTCACTTCCACCCTTGCTGCTCACAGCAAGAATAAGCCCAGCTAGGCAGGAACAGGGTGCCAAGGAACCTTCTGTAATGCCTGAAAACCGGCACTGGCCCTTCCATCCATCCCCTGCTGGGATCCACAGCTGTCAGGTACTGAATGCTTCATCGCCGATTACAAGCCCGATTCAACCACGCTGACTATTTTAATTAGATGACCTCACTAACAGGATTTTTAGAGACCAAGTAGTGTGTATGAAATCTCATTTATCATATACAAGGCAGCAGAAGGAAGATGACCAAGTGTGAGAATCCAGGGAAAAAGCAGCCTTCCCGAGGGTTTCTCTGCTCTACACGTGAAATGGTTCTGGAAGGACAGAGTGCTGCTATGTGCACGGAGGAGCCGGGGACGCCGGAAGAGGATCTACGCGACGGTTATGAACCGACCCAGCCCTCGAGCCTTCAGCTTCTTCGGCTGCTACAGAGTGAAAGGAAATTCCCAGGCCTCACCTTCCCGGCTGGATCGACTTCAACCCTTTCCCGAACTGCAAAAAACCTTCTCCTCCCTCCAAGGTTTCTTCATCGTGTCCTTCACGTGCCGTGACTGGGCGGATGCTGCAAGTCCTGTCCTGAGAAGATGGGGTGCAGCAGAGGGTGAAGATGCAGCGCCGTGGCGGCGGCGGCGGCAGCGGGGCGCGGGGCGAGGAGGGTCGGGTACAGAGCGTGGGGAACCGGGTGGAAAGTGAAAGGGCCCGGATGGATGGCGGACGCCGGAATGATGTGGATGGGGTGGCTGGCGAGGAAGGTGGCGGGGTGACCTGGAATAATCGAGTGGGTCAAGTGGGATAAGGAAATGGGCGTCAAGTGGGGCTGGGGTATGTGATGAACCTGAGCGAGGGGCTGAGGATGGGGGTGAGGGTGAATGCCGATGGCGGCGGCGGCGGCGGCCGCGTGGTGCTGCAGGATGGCGTGCTGCACCGTGGTGATGGAGGTGGCGGACGCCGCCGCCGGCTGCTGGATGTGGATGGGCTGCAGGGCTGGCGCTGCCGGCGCCAGGGCCGCCGAGGCGGGGAAGGCTTTGACCTGCTTCGCCAGAAGCTGCTGCTGGATGTGCTGCTGAGCAGCCTGCTGCAGTTTACTGTACTTCTCCATCTCTTCGGGTGTAAAAGTGATTGGCTGGCTCTCCAGCGGCGCCAGAGAGGAGTCTTCTCCTGCCTCCCGATCCCCTTCGATGCTCGGCTCTCCGCCCTGAGGCACGTAGCTGGGAAAATGCTCAACATCCGGAACCAAGGGCATCATACTGGTTTCTACTGGGACTGCCTGGTTGCCCCCGTCCATAGGTTCCAGCCCATCGCCATCGCTCGGATCCGAGAGGAAGTTGTGTGGCATGACCAGATCTCTGGAACCAAAGCACTCGGGGAGCGCCGGTGCTTCGAGGGGAATGGATGGCATTTCCACGGCAGGTTCATCACGCTTCTGCTCATCCAGAGGTTTGTCCTGCATTACCATCACCACATCTTCTAGGAGAGACTGGCCGGCCAACTGGGCCTCCTCGGTACCTTGGGAAGCATCCTCAGAATCCGACAGCTCTTGCTCCTCACCCCTCTCCAAGCCAGACTCTTCATATCTTTTGGCATTTGGTTTTCGAACAGTTGGCAGTTTCCCAATTAAGGGCAGAACTGGTTTGTTGCCTAATGAAGGAGGAAGTTTTGGGCCAAAGTAGCCCTGGGGGGGATCTTTGAGCTTTATGCCCACCTTGTTTGTCCCTGCCAGCATCTCATCAGCGACGCAGGGCTTCTTCTCAACCTTTCTGGATTGAACCTTTTCCAGGAGAAGCTTTGCAGTGACGGAGTTTCTCTCCTCTGGACTGCAGTCGCCTTCCGAGGCTCTCCCCGTGCCAGAGCTGCTGCTGTTTTGGGAGAGCGAGCCAGACCCTTTCAGATCCTCTCCTTTCCCTTCCTCTTTCTTCATCGACGATCCCTCACCTCGGCCTGTCCGGAAATAGTGAGGAGACTGCGAGCGATAGATTTTGGACCTGATGAAGTCTCTTCTCCCAGACCTCCTCTCTTCGGGGCTCTCGTGGCCTCGAGAGCCCTTTCGAGAGAGAGACCTCTGCGAGTGGCTTCTCGCGCTGCGGCTGCGATCCCTGCTGTAGCTGCGGCTCCGTTTCCAGCTGTGACCCGTTACGCTCCGGCTTCTCCTCTTGCTTCGACTGCGGCTGCAGCTGCTGCTGCGAGTCCTGCCCCGGCTCCTTGTTCTTGACCTCCCTCGAGGGTGCGTTCGGCTCCTGCTCCGACTCCTTGACCTGCTCCGGCTGGAGCTGTAGTCGTCTTCCGAAGAGGAGTACTTGCGCCGCTTGGCTCTGCGATCGTTGTAGTCGGAGTCATCCTCCGAGTCGTGGGACCGCTTGGAATGGCACCTGGAGCGCTCGCTGTAATCGCTGTAGCTGTCGTCTGAGTAGCTCCTCCGCCGGCTGTAGCGGCTGTGGTCCGAGGAGGCGTCAGAGCTGCTCGAATAGGACCTGCGAGAGGAGTGTGTCCGCCCCGACCGGGAGCGGCTCCTGGAGCGCTCGCTGCCGGAGTCGTAGTCGTCGCTGTACTGCGAGGGGGATTTCTGCTGGCAGTGCTTCCCGCGAGAGCCCTCGTCGCTGTCGTAGTCCCCGCTGCTCTGCCTGCTCCGGCGGCTGCCCCTGCCCAGGGAGGCAGCCAGACACCGTCTCCTCGAGGCAGGCACCGGCTGCAGGTCGGCCTTGTGCCTTTTGCTGCCGCGCTCTTGGCAGGAGTTACCACCATCCTCTTTCTTACTGCTGCTTCCCTCTTCAGCCGACAGAGACTTCCTCTGGGACTCCTGAGAGAACCTCTTCTTCCTCTGGAAGTGGCTACAATCTTCAGACACCTCGGCTTTCACCGCTCGTTCCGATTCGTTAGAAAGACAGGATTTACCTTTTTTGTGTCTGTGTCTTTTCCGTTTCCTGGGTTTCTCCTCCCCCGGGTCAGTTTTCCTGCCCTTCTCCTCCGCTTCCTCCTTGTGTTTCCGTTTGTGTTTGCTGGATTTTTTGTGCTTCTTTTTCTTTTTGTGTTTATGGGATCTCCCAGATTTGTTCTTACCGGTTATGCTTTTACTGCTGTCCTCTCCCTCGCCCTTACCAACGCTTGTCAAAGCAGACTCCTGCTTGTTCTGGGAGCCACAGCCAGACAGAGATTTGCTTTCCATCTTCACAGCAGAACTGTTGGCTACGCTTTCTGCCTCCTTGGCTTTGCTCACCTCGCCAGAGTCTGTGCCCTGAACGTTTTCTTTACAAAGACTCCCTGGAT
The DNA here is from genome assembly GCA_033558185.1 of Dromococcyx pavoninus. NCBI lineage: Eukaryota > Metazoa > Chordata > Aves > Cuculiformes > Neomorphidae > Dromococcyx > Dromococcyx pavoninus. The sequence continues at coordinate 60,329 of JAUMJL010002316.1, read as the reverse complement.
CCTTTGGTTTCTCTTTACCTTTAGCATCTTTGTTGCGAGAGAGCTTGAAATCAAAATACAGGGGGTTACAACTGTACGAAACCGATGGTTCTGCTTTGGTAAATATGAGGAGCTCTGAAGGCCACTGGAGAGTCGTGCTCTCATCTTTACTCAGAACGGGAAAAAAGGGTCCTGTCGGATGCTTTGGTCCTTCAGCAACATCTTTACAGCTTGGGGCAGGCTGAGTGACTTCTTTAGCTGTGTCTGGCACGGAGGGGCTGCTCTCTGGAAGGTGCTTGCTCTCCTCTACAGTCATGTTTTCTAGGCCTTCTTTTACCTCTGTTTTGCTCTGCTGAGCCACAGTTTCAGTAGTGCTTTGCTCCTTCTGCTGCCCCGTGCTCTCAGCAGCCTTCTCCGTGTGTTTGCTGGGTTTGGGTTTTGGAGAACTGCCCTTTTTACCTTCATGGGTGTTTTTTTTATTCACATTTTCAGCTTCCATCTGTTCTGTAGACTTCATGAAAAGCAAGAATTGAAAATTAGGCTTCACTTTACAATGGGCTGGGGGAATATAGTGATAGTACTCCGGTTCAACTGCCATCGCTCCATCTTCTCGCCTCATCTTCAGTTTAGACAATGTTGTGGCTAGAGACCCACTGTCTTTGTCATGCTGGTCATCCTCCTCTGCTTTGCCCTCAGAATTACCTGCGCTTTCGCCCTCACCAGATTTCTGCAGGCTCCCTGCATCTGAGGACCCTTTCTCATCACCTTTTGCTCCATCTGCAGAACTGGATTCTTCCACGTGGTCCTTGAAAACAGAAGCTATGGTCTCAAGCTTCACTGGAGTCTTCTTGGCAAATGAAAACGAGACACCTATCTTCTGCAGTGGAGTTCCCAAAGTGCTCTTGATGCCAAAACTGATTGCCTGCCCGCTCTGGGTGGGCATCTGGCCTGGTGCAACAGCACCACCGACTTGTCCAGCGCTTAGGAAACCTCTGTCTGACTCCGTAGCTTGGCCAGAAGTCATCTGGATGAAAGAGCTGCTGTTGGCTGCAGAATCGTCATCATCTCCACCTTCCTCATCCACGGCCACTGTGGTGGTTCTGAACATGGGTCCACTTCCAGGAGCGCTGCGTGAACAAGTGAGAACAGAAACAAAGCTGACTGCCACTTGCCTACTCCTGCAGTTGGCTTTATGCCTTATCTAAACCAATCTGGTACACATTTCAAGTACTCTTGTGTCCAGAAACATGTGTTAAAACAGCATTACACAGCCATTTTAATAAAATCAAATCATAAAATCATGGAATGGTTTGGGTTGGAAGGGACCTTAAATATCATCCAGTTTCAACCCCCTGCCCACTGGATCAGGGGGATCAAAGTCCCATCCAGCCTGGCCTTGAACAACTCCAGGGATGGGGCAGCCACCACTGGGGAAGAATCACCTCCCTTCACCTGCTGGCAATGTTTCTTTTGATGCAGCCCAGGACACGGTTGGCCATGGAAGAAAACCAATATTGCTGGATAAATCAGCCTGGGGATGCTCTGGATTACCAGTTTAGTGAATTCACTCCTACCAAAAGCCCAGTATGAGGCCAAACTTCAGTGTGAAGCTTTGCCCCCAAACCCAGGCAAGGTTCCCAGGAGCAAGACTGGCCGTGCAGCAAAGGGCTGCAGCAGCAGGCAGGATCCTCAGGCACACAGTCCAAGGGTGCTCAGGGATCACCTGCACTCACCACTCAGGCTGTCTCCTCTGTTCAGCCAGCTCGTGTAGACGCCGGAGGGCTTTCTCCTGCTTCCTTTCATCTTTCCGTGATCTCGAAGAGACATTGCGAGCAAATTCCCTTTGCTTGAGATCTTTCAACCTCTGAAGGGAAAGAGAGCAGGAAGGGATTAGATGAAAGCAGTTCGTGGTTAAGAGTCCGAAGGCATCACTCTGCTGCAGCCCTGGAAAGCTCACTGTAAAGCCCCTCCCAGTAACGTTTGCTGAGCTGGGATGGAGCAAGAGCATCACAGCTCAACAAAGCAAAGAGAACACGTTCCCAGTTAGCAACCAGGAGGATGGCAAAGACAACTGTTCACCACTTTTTGGCCACGACTTCAAGCCTGCGTCTGCATTTCCAATCAATTACTGGTTTTCTTTAGCACGTACAATAAAGCTGATTTCAAAGCAACAAGCAAATTCTGGAAGGAAAAGGAAAATGGAAAAGAAAAGACTGTTTAATTGGCTGCTCTTGCTCGACAAACAGTGCACGACAGAGTCTTAATAGCACGGGCTGAAGAAGAGGGAGGGATCAGCTGGTGCAGAGTCACCCAGGTATCCAATCTTACAAAAGCAATGTACAAATTACATTGGAAAAGGTGCCAAAAATCCCATGCAAATGGTTCCAGTAAGCAAATACAACAAACACCACAAACAGCTCCTTGCTGACAGTAATTCTGAGGTGGCCTCTCATGTAACAAAGTGCTCTGAAACGCAGTGGGGTCTTTGGGGGGGGCAGAAATACTACTTTGCCCAGAAATCAAATCACGTGAGGAAGCAAACCCAAACCTGAGGAATTTCAAGCATTGTAACGTCACAGAGGAAACCCAGATATCCAATTCTAACAGAAATTTAATATCCAAGACTTCAGGAAACTTTTGGAAGCCCTTTGCCTCCAAGTGCTAGGAAAAGGGGCTGCAGTGAAAATCCACGAGGCATTATTTGAGAGTGCCGCACAGAAGTTTAAAGACTGACCTCTACCATCCTAAGGGAGTAATTTTTCTTTCTCTGTGCACAATTTGAAACCCCTTCAAGGGGTCAGATTGTAGAAAGCATCACATACCCAGCCTTGGAAAAAGCTTCTTGTTTTTCAGGCGTTTCATGAGGGCCTGAAGGACTAACAAAGCAGTGGCCTTTAGAAAAACCCTTGTGGGAGATGCACAAACCACCAGTGAATTCCAAATAACCCTCATGGCTGCCTCTTTACTGGAGCAGCATCAGACCAGGACACACAGAAACAGTGGATCTGAGAGCTACCCTCAAGCTCAATCAGAAGAAAGTTGGCCCAATGTAAAGAGAACATTGCTTTGTGAAGAAGGGGAAGATTTGACAAGACAGAGGATTCTCTTACCTAATTGCATTTACTAAATGTGGTTGAGCATTACCAAAACCAGAGGGGGAGGACACACAAAGAATACAGCTACAGACACTGGTAGAAAGGAACTCACTCTTGTGATCTGGCCTCCAAAATTAGAAGGGTTTGCTTTCAACACATCAGCTGAAACCGTCACGAGACAAAGAAAAAAGAAAGTAAAAATATAACGAGAGTGGAAGAGAGGAAAAGAAATAAAAAAGCAAGCACTATCACATGGGTTCTGCGTGTCCAGAGCTACTCTAGAGAGAAGGGGTCGAGCCAGGGAAGCTACGGGACTGAGCTTGGGGAGTCCGGAGCAGGAAGGGGGAATGCACATACACAGACACGGCAATGATCCCACCTGGAACAACAGAGCTACTTTCACCAGGACAAGTAAAGGGCTCAAAGGTTTTGTGATGTATGCAAAATGTTCAATCATAAAATGGTTTTGGTTGGAAAAGACCTTTAAGATCATCCAGTCCAACCACTGATCCAGCCCTGCTAAGTCCACCATAGACCTTGTCCCCAGGTACAATATCTACTTGTCTGTTAAACCCCTCCAGGGATGGTGACTCCACCAGCTCCCTGGGCAGCCTCTGCCAGTGCTTGGCAGCCCTTTCAGTAAAGAAATTCCTCCTGATATCCAACCAAAATCTCCCCTGGTGCATCTTGAGGTCGTTTCCCCTTGTCCTGTCACTGGCTGCCAGGGAGAAGTGACCAACCCCCACCTCACCACAACCTCCCTTCAGGTTTCAGGTGGTTGTAGAGACCAATAAGCTCTCCCTTTTCTCCAGACTAAACAGCCCCAGGGCCCTCAGTCACCTCTCATAACCCTTGTTCTCCAGCCCCTTCCCTTCTCTGAACACTCTCCAGCCCCTCGATGTCCTTCTTGGAGTGAGGGCCCCAAAACTGACCCCAGAATTTGAGGTGTGGCCTCACCAGCCCGAGGCCAGGGGGATGATCCCTTCCCTGTTCCTGCCACCCACACTATTCCTGATCCAAGCCAGGATGCTGGTGGCCTTCTTGGCCACCTGGGCAATAGCAAATGTTTTTTCCAAGAGGGAGGGCAAAAAAAAATAAACATGGGCTAAGCAATGTTATCAGCCTTTGCACACTGATTTTAAAAGTGTGTCTAAAATGCTCTAGGAACTTAATTCACCACCAGCTGGTGAAACTGCTGAAAGGGTTCGATGCCAAGTCTCTCAGTCACTCATCTGTCTGGGAAAAAATGAGCCAGCAATTTCCAACAGAAACAACCTGTGACCTTTTGCTTTAAGGAGGAAGGTGCAGCAGTGCACACAGAGCTCACCTCCTCCAAAGATGGGTCTGGAACAGCCCCATAGGGAGCAGAAGGGCTGAGGACCCCACTGCAGGTGCTCCCAGGGCAATCCTGCCTTCCTTACAGTGGACAGCTTTAATGAAAGCAGAACTAAATGCTCATTTCCTTCAAGGCTGACCTCTCTGCTTCCCAAAATCTCCCACCCTCTTGCTTTGCAGCCCTTGTGAATGAAAAGCAAGTGAACTATCCTGATACTGCAACTCTGGAACAGGCAACACCTGGTAACACTGGTGTTTGTGCCTTTCCTGATGATCCAGTTTCACCACTGCTGAGAATTTATTACTCCCCAAATCGGGGAAAAGTTGGTCTCACTTTACAAAGGACAGAGATCTCAAGGCTGAGTTTCTTTTTGAAGGACAGGGGGCAAAAGGAGGAAGGGGCTGGCTGGGTAAGTTTAGGATAGAACAGCTCCACAACCACGCTGTGCCACCTCCTTGGGAATGTAAAATGCAGAACACAAGAGCTTAGCACCTGGGACTGACCTCAAAGGGTGCATCTATCATGAGACATGATTTCTCAGGTTACAAGGAGCCAAGTTCCAAGAAACCCATCTGGATTGCATTCCCTTACATAAATGCAATGGGACAGGGGAAGGAGGGATGACAGGAGACCAGGCTGCTCATCTGTAAAAACCCATTGCTACAGGGCATGCAGGGTACACTCCCAGGCAGTTGGGGAGCACCGAGCTTTGAAATGGGCAAAACTTTTCAAAATAACAGAACACCAGAATGGTTTGGGTTGGAAGGGACCTCAAAGACCATCCAGTTCCAAACCCCTGTCATGGGGACAACTCCCACTGGATCAGGGGGCTCCAAGCCCCATCCAACCTGGCCTTGAACACCTCCAGGGAGGGGGCAGCCACCACTGCTCTGGGCAACCTGGGCCAGGGCCTCCCCACCCTCATCCTGAAGAATTTCTTCCTGATGTCTAAGCTAAATCTTCCCTCTTTGAATTTAAAGCCATTCCCTCTCATCCTATCCCTGCATTCCCTTATCAAGAGCCCCTCCCCAGCTTTCCTGGAGCCCCTTTCAGTCCTGGGAGGCTGCTCTAAGGTCTCCCCAGAGCCTTCTCTTCTCCAGGCTGAACAACCCCAACTCTCTCAGCCTCTCCTCATAGCAGAGGTGCTCCAGCCCTCGGATCATCTCCATGGCCTCCTCTGGACACATTCTAACAGATCCATGTCCCTCCTATGCTGAACACCCTGTCAGAGCAGCCCTCACTTTGTTCCTTGTTCCAAGTGCACAACCGATCCCAGTAATTTATCCACACAAAGAACAGTGGAGAACCCAGAGGTGCAGCTCAACCCTGCCCTCCTCCCCCAAACCTAACTGAGATGAAGCAATTAAAAGCCTGAAGTACAATTCCTCAGTCTAAAAGGAGTACACAGGAGCAATTAGATGCTTTGCAGCACACTCCAGGTCTCAGCCTTCCCAGAAAGCTCTTTGAACTAAATCGATATTTAAGCTAGGCTTACACTAAAGAAATTTCCACCTAATCCTTCATTATTCTAATGCCCCAAAAGCTCTAAATTACTTTTTGGATCGCACCATATGCGTGGGTGTTCCAAGGTTGCAAGGCTGCTCCTTCCCCCAGCACAAAGAACATTAATCAAGAATTCCAAAACACCACTCAAGTCATCCTCAGGGAGCTTCTCCCCTAAGGAAAAGGAGCCCTGGGCACCCATCTTCTTGGGGTGAAATCAGCCTTTTTAAGGCCGTGGACTCCTTTCCATGGTGCCCAAGCAAGACTGTAATAGGCTCAGGGCCACCAACCTGGATGAAGTCAACCATAGCTTCACGCTGCTACAGGATTTTAAAATTAGAAAGCATTTTTTCTTACAGAAAACTCAGAATGCTTTTCTAAGCAGCAACACGTTTACAAACTGAAGGATGAAGCCAGGAAACATTATTCTGCTGGTTTATGACACAGCTGTAAGAAGGGCCAGGTCAAGAAGCCCAGTGTCCAACAGCCAGGGGCACAAATCCCAGGCAGGTAAGTGAAGCCTGCCCAGATTTCTGCAGGCTGGAAGCAGCAGTTCCCTACCTTTAACGTTCCTGCAGCTTGGAATCGTGATTTATTAATAGCTGCCGCCCACCTCAGCTTCACAAAGAATAGTATTTGATTTCTAACAGAATTTCCAAGAACTGTATTTCACTGGGAGTGCAAATGGAGCTCTTAAAGCACAGGCTTTCTATGAAATCTGCAGCTACCACGAAGAGAGCTACAGCAATGGATTATCTGCCGATGGCTGCAGAGCTCAGGAGGGGCCAAACTGGCACACGATGCCCCTACCTTACAATTCTCTGCAAATCAGCTTAAGTAAGCTCACTCCTGCATTACTGAAAAGCTGTAAAGATCATCACAGAGACAGGATGGTGGTTAAATAAAAGAGGGACCATCAGGATTCAGAAATTGCTGTAATAGGAGTGAGGTTTTGCCAATGAGGGGATGTGGAGGCAGGGCCTCCCCAGTACTGAAGTGAGGGCATCGCTTTCCAGGTTCACAACCAGCAGTAAATGGATTTTCCCAATTAAAAGCAGACAAAGCCGTGCAATTTCGCTGGATGGAGGCGGATTCTTTGCCTGAAATTGCAGAGCAGAAGGAAATCACCTTATTCTTAGAATAAAAAAAGGCACTCTGCTACCCTGCTTTGTTATGAGGATGCAAGACTTTCACTCCAAATCTCATATTCAGGAGAGAGGGATGGACTGGATCCAGGCATAGGGAGATTTCTGCATTGGCAGGAGGCAGCTCATGTGACAGCACAATCCCATTCGAGCTACTCCTCCCCTGCTATTGTTCTGAAGTCTCTCTGCCAATCCCTATTAAATAAAATAATAATGTGCTTTTCATCACTCGCCAGCAGATTTCTGCCTTCCTGAACTTTTGACGTTTGCTTGGTTCTCTGCCACAAAAGCTTCTGGGAGTGAACTACTCCATTAGCTAAATGTGCACTCAAAGGATGGCAACCTTTATCGTCTGATAGAAGGGAGAACACAAGCTCTGCTTCTTTTTGGGAATCAACATTCTTAGCACGCTCATAAATGAAGGGAAAAGAGCAGAGGGGAAACGGCACAAACTGCAGTTCTGTTTCATCTTAATTTTGCTCCGACACCTCGTTTTCAACATAGGGAAACTCACCATGTGTTAATGCAACACGGATAACCCAGGGCCAAATCAGAGAATCATAGAATCTCTGGTTGGAAAAGACCTCTGAGATCATCGAGTCCAACTGTACCTGACCAGCTTGTGCTGCTCCTCATCACCATCTCCAGGCCTTGCACATTGATCTTATGTTATTAAACACTCTCCATGTACAAGTGCTTCTCCCCAAACACGTTTGCCCTCAGCCTCAGCAAACAAGTTAAACTGGGTTAAGAAAAACACCATGGGGTTTTTTTGAGGGTAAAGCATTGCCAGAGTAGAAAAGCCCCCAGGTAACACCAAGATCCTCGGTGATTTTCCCTTCACCTTCTATGTCCAAGCTGTGTTTGACGATACAAGTTTTGGGAAAGCACAAACCCAAGTGGGTTTGGGAAAGCACAACCCCAGACCAGAGAGTTCAGGGTTTGGAGCTGGAGCACTCATCAACCACAGCAGTAAATCTGAGGGCAATTCTGTTGTGCTTTAACAGATCCCTCCCCTTGCCATTAACTGCAAAGAGCCAGGTAACTCCTGCATGGAGAGAAGTGCAGATCCATAGCCACAGATCTTGGCTCCATCCTCTTTCCCAAAGAGTTCTGCTATGGAAATACACTCCCTTTGTCCTTTTATAAAGAGAATCTACACAGAACTGATCATCTACACCTCCCAAACACCTCACATTTAGAAAAGAATAAAAGGAAAGCTAGATAAAGGACCACACTGGTTGGTGCTCCCACAGTTAACCTGGCAAAAGTGCATCCAGGAACAGGTTTGGATTTCAATGTTGGATTCAAAAGGTGACTGTATTTACTGTTGGGTCAGTGACTCAGTGAACAGCTCAGCCCCTCAGCAGTGCCTGGCAGGAAAGAGGGGTCCACAGATGAGGTTCTGTGAGCTCAGTCTTGGATGAAGCAGAAAAAACAGTAAAAGGTGATTGTAAATGCTACGTTACATATATGTAAGAATTCCAACTGTAACTGGAATTTCAGGAAGCTGCTCTCAGTGATGGAAACACAGATCAGGTTTATTTGATACGAAAACAGAGTGGGTACAACCCCAGATAAGGTGATGCACATTCACCTTCATGGAAATCTAACACGAAGAATTCTACCTTGACGTGAAAGCTCAAAACTGAACTGAAGGGCCATTTGGATGTAACACCCTAGGGACACATTCCCATTAAGTCTGGAGTATCCAAGGACTGTGGGAGCTCTCAAGCACCTGGAGATCACATATCCAAGATCTGCAAGAAAGCAGCACAAAACTACAGGGGGTCCATCTTCACCACCCAAGTTCCTCATCAGCTGCAGGAGTTTGCTCTCTACATTTGCCACCTTCTGTATTTGCCTGTTAACTATTTGTTTAATTATCACTCTGTTGACAGCCAGGACTGACATCATCAGAGGGGGGAGCCCTTCATAAGCCACCAGCCCTTCTAGTTGCCAGGCTTGAGATCTTACAGATACAAAACCAACACGAACAATATCAGGACCTTTCCAGGGCCAAAGAGTTACAACATCTAGAGTTACAGCCCCTTCCAGCTGCTTCACTGAAGGATCTGTAAGAGAAATGAGTTCATTCTTCCTCTTGCAGCGCCATCTGTACAAACCCAAGTTGCTTTTAGTCCCACAGCTGCCCCTGAGAGGGACTGACAGGGTCCCTGCTCTTTAACGCACCTGTGCTTCTCATTTCTACTATCAACCTAATTAAAACGATTCTGGAGACCAACACTGCACAACTCCAACCAGACCTTTAAAACGTGATGGTTGAAACAGGTCAAAGGTTTGGGATAACAGAGGATCATGGAATGGTTTGGGTTGGAAGGGACCTCAAAGCCCATCCAGTTCCAACCCCCTGTCATGGGCAGGGACACCTCCCACTGGATCAGGGGGCTCAAAGCCCCATCCAACCTGGTCTTGAACACCTCCAGGGATGGGGCAGCCACCGTTTCTCTGGGCAACCTGGGCCAGGGCCTCCCCACCCTCACAGATTTCTTCCCAAGATCTCCTCTCAATCTCCCCTCTTTCAGCTGAAAAACATCCTCATCCTATCCCTGCAATCCCTGGTCAAGAGCCCCTCCCCAGCTTTCCTGGAGCCCCTTTCAGTCCTGGGAGGCTGCTCTAAGGTCTCCCCAGAGCCTTCTCTTCTCCAGGCTGAACAATTCCAGCTCTCTCGTACAGGAGGTGCTCCAGCCCTTGGATCATCTCCATGGTCTCCTCTGGACTCGCTCCAACAGCTCCATGTCCTTCCTGTGCTGAGGACTCCAGAACTGAACGCAGGGTTCCAGGTGAGGTATCCATTGAAATGGACAGAAATACCAGGAATAGGGCCTTTTGGACAGAAACTTAGTGCTGAGTAGATTCGGATGTATCCGAACGCTGTACGAAACCAGTAGAGTCAGGAAATAAGAATAATAATCAAGCTTCCCCTTTAATTGTTCGGTGTTAAGTTGGTGGGTCCAAAATGTATCTGGTAGGGATCAGCACACTTACCTATGGTCCCTGTTTCGCAATAATCCTGAGTTCCTTCCTGGAATACAAGACAGTGGCTTTGTAACTCGGGAGTGGAAAGGGATCTGCGGGTGGAACATCTATTCACAGGGAGAGCCTAACGCTCGCTGAGCCACAGAAGGAACAAGCAAACACTTCAACGTTGTGGGGATGTGTAACTAAAAGTATTGAAAAAGCAAAAGTGATCCTGTGGAAATCTGTTCAGCAGGCTAAGAAAAAGGCAAAACCAAAGCACTGTTGCCTCAAGAATTACCGCTGAGAAGACAAAACACTGCAGGTAACACACACCAAGTTGGTTTGCTCTGATTATCTAGGATACCTTAATGCCTCATCTGTCCAAGGAAGCCTACTGATTAGCCTATTTTTAAGAAAATCTTATGTTTTCCCTCAAAATAAATTATGTCAGCCCTCAGTCAGCCTTGCCTTGTCCAAAGAGGCAAAATGTGAAACACTGATGTGCAACATACTATGAAAAGCACGGCTTCCTTTTTCCAACTACTCTCTAATTTGGAAGAGGCTGGGAGAAATGAGCCTGTCCTGAGCGATAACAAAGAGCAGAAGTGAGACAGTGTTCCTTGTGCAAATCTCTCTTCCTTATTTCTGGGCAGTTTCAAGTTCACTCACTGAGCACCGACACAAAGGGGTGGCACCCACTGCAACACGACACAAAGCTGGACAAGCATTTTTTTTCCCTAAGCAAAGCATGATTGCTTCTTTGTTTAAATCCCTGTGTAACCAGAAATTAATGCTGGGTGACACAGCCAGAGTCTGCACACTCATTTTCTCCACAGCCTGTCTGAAGTCTCTGCAATGGATGCAAATTATCCAACAACAGCAGTTCCTTTAAAAACCACCAGCAGTACCAAACAACTCCCAAAATCCTTCTTATTCATGAGAAGATCACGCCACCCTGCGTGTCTCCAAGATATCTGTCACTCTTCCTGCACTCCCACTGAGACTCCTTTTATACCAGTGAGGGGTGGTTGCTTTCCACAGGTTGGTTTCTTCTACCACAGCATCTCTAAATGCCTGGAAACCTCTTGGCCTTGCCCACCTCATGCCAGTCTCCTTGGTAACCACCCAAGGGTTTTAAACACCAGTGAACATCACCACATGGCATCACCACACCATGAGAAGGTGACACAAACAGGTTCTTCACCTCCTGAAGAGATGCCTGGAGCTGCACTCAGGTTTCATCCAAGCTGATGGAAAACTTGACACTGCTATCAGGTATCCTGACTGTGCCACCAGCTGACTCAAAGCAGCCCATTTTCCCAAAACAAAGAATGAATTTCTGCTCTTAATTCTATCAAACCACAATTCATCACAGTACTCAAACAGAAACTGCTCTGCCCTGAGATTTCCTGTTCAGACTCCCTTAGTGAATTTAATTTGAGCTGTCACATCCTGTACTTCGCACACACACAAACACAAATTGTACTCCAATGCTGTATTCTTGGTTTTAAGCTGCTGCTTCACTGCTATTTTGCAAGATCATAGAATCACAGAGTGGTTTGGGCTGGAAAGGGAGCGCTAAAGCCCATCCTGTCCAACATCTTCAACCAGATCAAGTTGCTCAGAGCCCCATCCAACCTGTCCTGGAATGCTTCCAGGGACGGGGCATCCACCACCTCTGTGGGCAGCCCGTGCCAGATCACAGCACAACCTCCAGAATTTATCAGCACTTTAATGATTATATTGCTAGAATTTATGACTAAGAATATCAAAAAACCTCCTTTGAGCAGTTTCATCTCTAGAAGAGGATAACAGTGCTACCTGCTGCACATTTACATCTCATGCAGCAGCTTCAAATGGTCTAACAGAACAGACTAACACATGAGCTTTTACTATTTGCTGCGCATCACGGAGCTACTACAGCACATCCCTACCTTGGGACCAAAGCCATTCTGCTCAGATTGAATCCTCCTTCTCCTCAGGGTTACAGAATTTGGAAAGCACTCCTTTCTCACCATTCCTTTGACCCAGCCCTTTATTTCCTAGTCTGCTTTCAGCAACTTGACAGAACCCAGCCTAAAGCATTAACATGCACACACGTGGCACATCACCAGCCTGCAAAGCTGCACTGTGTTAAAAGCTGATGCAGATCAGGAGCCATCCACATCCATCTGTACTCTTCCCAGTTTAGAAGCCACCCATTCCTGCCCATGGGTCATTCCAAACTGGGCTCCTTGATGCCAACAGCCAGCTGGGGTTTTTGCTTGTAGTTTGGTTTTTTTATAATGCATGATGGGCACAAAAACCTTAACCAGTGACATAAAACACCATCCCTGGGGCTATAATGAAAACAGAGACAGTGGGGAAATACAAACTATTAACCACAAACGAGACTGCTGCGATGAATATAAACCCAATGAGCTGTGCTACCAACATTTACCTGTTTGTGAGCGTGATCATAAGAGTTGATGTGGTTGTCAAACTCTTGATGCTTCTGGTACTGCTTGTCACAGAGTTCACAGTAGAAGTTGGCTCGGAGATCTTCCAAAGCCTTGGCGATCGCCTTCTCCTTATCAACATAATCCTGCAAAATTCACAAAACAATGCTTCTGTCAAACTTGCTGTCAAACAAATTGGAAGATGATCAACTAGTCCTTCAAGGAAAAACAGTTCTTAAGAAAACCTGAGTGTACACTGATGATTACGTTTATTAAGACGACCAGTCTTGGCAAATTAAAAGCTATGAAGGATAACTTTGCAATACGACCAACCCAGTCTTGACTCGGCTTCGGAACAGAGGACGTAACTTTGCCATTAGCACAGGAATCAGTACAAGGAGACTGATTCTCTGACCACTCCATGGGAGTGCTGGTGGACAGGAAACTCAACATGAGCCAGCAGTGTGCCCAGGTGGCCATGAGGGCCAACGGTGTCCTGGCCTGCATCAGGAATGGTGTGGCCAGCAGGACCAGAGAAGTTATCATCCCCTTACACTCGGCACTGGTCAGGCCGCACTTTGAGTGCTGTGTCCAGTTCTGGGCCCCTCAGTTTAAGGGAGATGTTGAGATGCTGGAGAGTGTCCAGAGGAGAGCAACGAAGATGGGGAAGGGGCTGGAGCACAAGTCCTGTGAAGAGCGACTGAGGGAGCTGGGGCTGTTTAGACTGGAGAGGAGGAGGCTCAGGGGAGACCTCATTGCTCTCTACAACTACCTAAAAGGAGGTTGTGGGCAGGCAGGGGTTGGTCTCTTCTCTCAGGTGATCAGTGACAGAACGAGAGGACAAGGTCTCAAGCTTCGAGAGGGGAGGTTTAGGCTTGATATTAGGAAAAAATTCTTCACTGAAAGGGTGATTGGCCTTTGGAATGAGCTGCCCAGGGAGGGGGTGGAGTCATCATCCCTGAAGGTGTTTAAAAGCAGATTGGATGAGGCACTTGGTGCCTTGGTTTAGATGAGGAGCAGGTGTTGGTGTTGGGTCACAGGTTGGACTCGATCTCAGAGGTCTTTTCCAATCTTGTGATACTGTGTGATTAAAAACCTAGTGCTGCTGGTGAGAAGGCTGTTGGGACTGCATGAGAAGAGCCTGCTGGGCTGTCAGAGATCAAAAGAGAGGTTCAAAGCCTCAAGCTCACACGCAAATGGGCAGCTGCCTGCTCGCCCGAGATGTGCAGAACACGCATCGAACTGAGGAAGATCGGTGCTTTTGGAAGAGAATATTAAAGCTTTACAGGCTGATTTTGGAGCTTTGCATGCTCCATTTTGAGCACTAACAGATGTCTGCTTGATCTGAGTTCGCCTGCAGTTCAGTCAGGAGGAGCAGAGCGTGGCTGGGAGAGCACAGTGCAGGCACCACTCAGCCCGAGTCCCTTCAGGCAGTGAAACCCTCCCAGGAGCGATTACTGTCCATGAGGCTGAGCTCCAGTACAGGGATTGCACTGGGAGCGAGCACAGGCAGCTGCTGTTTCATAAAAGAGGGGATGGAGATCACTGGAGGGGCTGCAGGCAGGACTGTCTTATCTAATTCAACATTTGTGCAGGTGCAAAACAGGTCTAAACTGGCAATGGTCACATCCTCCCCTTTGCTGCTATAAAGGAGAGCAGCAGCTCTTGGACTGGCAGAGTCAAACAGCTCAGCAACCCCAGGGCTACGCAACTTCCTCCTCCAGGAAGATTGGTTCAGTTGCAATTAATAAACCACAATTAATAAAACACCAGCAGCCTTTATAGCAAAGCCACTTGAACAAGATGGAAGTGCTTATGTTGCAAGGAAACAGCTACAAGAGCTGCATCCCAAAGCACCCTGCACTGATACCACCACATCCTGTATGTACCATGTGCATTTCAAGAGGAATAAAGAGAAATTAAACAAGAAAAAATAGCCTAACATTTGAGAAAAAGTGCTTCTGAGTTTCTGTCTTCAATACAGACTCCTCATGGGAAATCTGCTTTTATTAGCAAGAAGAGCTGGCAAACATTTATCTAAGTTAAACTGTGAAAGCTTTCTTTTCCTTTTCATGTAAGATTTTGTTCAAGGCAGTGTGGTTTCTCTCTCGGTATGGTTTATCTCCCAGTTACCACATCAAAATTACATGCAAATAATATTGCTGAGCATGTTTTCTAGGTTGGAAAATTCACGTAAAGGAATTTCAACACCAGGGGGAGGAGGTTGAAAAATTCTACTGCTAAAAGGGTTTTTTTTTTATTTTCAATTTAAAGCACTGTTCACCTTCTAAACCAAAAATCTATGTCGAGTTCCTGCTTCCAGCTGTCATCAGAGGCCCTTGTTAAGAAGAAAAAATATCAACACTGCTATCTGGAGGACTGAGCCTGAAGCAGGGCCCCAGGAAGGGAAGAAAGGCAAACAGAGCAGCGTGAGATCCGTGGAACAAAGACATTTAAAGTTCCTCAGCAACCCTGCACAAGCTTCCTTCACTGCGTGTTGGGTGTGTTTCAGAGAGCATCCTGTGGCTAAACAATGAAAACAGAGCCATCCAAACAATCAGAATCTATACAGCAGAAAGGAATTAAAGAACATTTCTTGCTTGCAGAGTTATCTGGAAACCCTTTGAGGCTCACCAAGTGGCTAATCAGGATGCGGCCACCGTTGGCAGTTACATAATGAACTCCTGCGGAGCAACGGAAAAGTGACGCTCGCAGAGATTTTTCACTGATTAATACAGAAAGGAGAGAGCCCAGCGATGCAGCAGCCTAACAAAAACACATCCCAGTTGGAGGAGGCTGCTGCTGCTCCACAGAGCTCCTGGAAAAGCTCCGTGATGGACACTGGCAGGAATACAGAACAGCCTCAAAGAGCAACGCACCTTCACCTGTGTTTGAAAAGACAACTGCAAATCCCCAAGATCTTCCCCAAAAATGGTACCGTAGATCTGGAATAAAAACACCACTGCAGGCCATTCAGATGATAAAACCATCATTGCAGGCCATTCAGATGCTAAAACACCACTGCAGGATGCTCCACCAGCCACTCTGAAAGGAAGAAATGCACTGCTCCGTTTGAAGATGCCCAGAGTTTGCAGCAGAGGGACCCAGGCTTTTGGCCACGCTCTGCCCCAGCCCAGACAGTGTCATCAGCCCTTCCCTCTGGATGAAGAGGGAATGTTCAGCACCAGCTGTGTGAGCCCGTTCAAGAGCCCAGTTGTACTCTAAGGGGTGCCCAAAGAGCTCACTGACTGACTTCAGCTCCAAATGAACAAACAGCTTTAGAAGTTTATCATAGAATCATGGAATCGTTTGGTTGGAAATGACCTTTGAGGTCATCGAGTTCAATCATACTAAATCATTATGAAACATCCCTGAGCACCTCATCTGCCCAGCTTTTAAACCCCTCCAAGGATGGGGACTCCACCACCCCCCTGGGCAGCCTCTGCCAGGGCCTGAGAACCCTTTCACTGAAGAAATTTTTCCTGATGTGCAATCTGACCCTGCCCTGGTGCAACTTGAGGTCATTTCTTCCCATCCTATCACTTGTTACTTGGGAGAAGAGACCAACACCCACCTCCCCAAAGCCTCCTTTCGGGCAGCTGGAGACAGTGATGAGGTCTCCCCTCAGCCTTCTCTTTTCCAGGTTAAATAACCCCAGGTCCCTCAGCTGCTCCCACAACCCCTGTTCTTCAGCCCCTTCCCCAGCTCCATTCTCTTCTCTGGACACTCTCCAGCCCCTCAATGTCTTTCTTGGAGTGAAGGGCCCAAAGCTGAACCCAGGATTCGAGGTGTGGCCTCGCCCTCGCCAGTGCTGAGTCCAGGGGGGCAATCCCTTCCCTGCTCCTGCTGTCACCCCTTGGCTGATCCAAGCCAGGATGCTGGTAGCCTTCTTGCCCACCTGGGCCACTGCTGGCTCATGTTCAGCCACTGCTGACCAACACCCCCAGGTCCTTTTCCACCAGGCAGCTCTCCAGCCACCCTTCCCCAAGCCTGGAGCTGCACGGGGTTGCTGTGTCCCAAGCGCTGGATGTGACACTTGACCTTGTTGAACCTCACCCTACTGGTCTCAGCCCATGGATCCAGCCTGTCCAGATCCTCTGTAATTGCAGTGGCTTTTATTTTTAAATGCACAAATACACCAGCAATTCACTTACCAAGCAAGTCAAGGTCTCAACTTAAGGTAAAAAAGAAATCCAGAAAGCAGGCTGTACATTTTGGTAGCTGAAAAACCGCCTGCAGCATTAACTGTTGAACCAGTGAAATGGAATTTTAGATTTGCCATGGTTATGCTCAATTTTAAAGGAATTGAAACTACTTTTCCTTTATTCCTAAAAGAATTAAAATTTATGCAAAACTGGGACTTTATTCTAACGTCTAGGGCTGCTCTGCAACCCTGGTACTTCTCAAATCTCAGGACAATTAACCAAGCAGGCTTGCCTCTGACTTGATGTACTTTACAGGCTGGTAAGCAGAAGAGTGGATTAAAGGAGTAGCAAAGCAGAGAACTCCGTTACAGCTAATCCAAGCGCGCTCCAACACGTCAAGCTCAATGCCAACATGATGGCCCATTTTTAACATTAACACTCTTTGGCTTACAGAAAACCCCACCGGTTTTGTAAACTCTGTGGAAATATAAAATATAGTTTTTCTAATGCTGCCTGAGAAATTCTTCCAAAGAGATACAAGCCATAGAATTCTCAAAGCTCGAGACGCATTCTACCTTTGCAAAGAACTCAGGATTTATGCAGCAATACCATAAAGCCCTACTCTACCCCACTTGCAGCTGGTAACTGCCCGGAGGTGTTCAAGGCCAGGTTGGATGGGGCTTTGAGCCCCCTGATCCAATGGGAGGTGTCCTTACCCATGGCAGGGGGTTGGAACTGGATGGGCTTTAAGGTTCTTTCCAACCCAAACCATTCTAGGATTCTATGATCTAACAGACCTGCAGAGTCTGCACTGACAATGTGTGGGGTCACTAGAAAATTGTGGCAGCCCTGGGTAGCAGGAAGGAAATGTTCTGCTTACCCTGGGACTTCTTTGCAGACCAGGAGCAGAGCTCACAGGGAAAGACCTGCTGCTCTCCTGTAGCTCTTCAGGAACAGAACAAACACCAAGGTTAATTCCAGGAAGTGGATGAGCAGTTTGTTAAAATATAAATAATCATAGAATCATGGAATGGCTTGGGTTAGAAGGGGCCTCAAAGCCCATGGCAGGGACACCTCCCAGTGGATCAGGGGGCTCAAAGCCCCATCCAAACTGGCCTTGAACGCCTCCAGGGATTGGGTTTCCATGACTTCCTGGGCAACCTGTGCCAGGGCTTCACCACCCTCATCGTGAAGAATTTCTTCCTGATGTCTGATCTAAATCTTCCTACTTCTGTTTTACAGCCATTCTCCCTCATCCTGTCACTACATGACCTTGGAAAAAGTCCCTTTCCAGCATTCCTGGAGCCCCTTTCAGTCCTGGGAGGCTGCTCTAAGGTCTCCCCACAGCCTTCTCTTCTCCAGGATGAACAACCCCAACTCTCTCAGCCTGTCCTCATAGCAGAGGGGCTCCAGCCCTTGGATCATCTCCGTGGCCTCCTCTGGCCCTGCTCCAACAGTTCCACCTCCTTCTTTTGTTGGGGATTCCAGAACTGGACACAGGACCCCAGGTGGGGGTCTCATGAGAGCGAGGTAGAGGGGAAGAATCCCCTTCCTCACCCTGCTGCCCACGCTGCTTTTGACAATGACAAAAGCCCAAGAACACGCAACTCCTCCTCCCATTACTGCAGCCCAAGAGCTCTGTCCTATCCAAACAAACCCTTCCCAATCCAGCCCATGGAAACTTTGATGCTGATGCCCCTGTTTCTGTACCTTGTATTTCTGCCTCAGCTCCTCGGTGTCTTCTTTCTCCACCTCCAGTACCCGCCTCCGCTCGGTGGCATCTTCGGCGTAGTCAAGCTGTTTTAAAATGAAAAAGAAAGTGATGCAGTTTGTCCCCCAAATCTGCACTCCTGAGACTGCCAGAATGTGTAATGTTAAAAAGATGAGGTTTGAAACAGAACCTTTGCATATTGCACTTCACTCTCCCTGTTCTGTCATCCCACATGCAAAACAGTTCCTTAACCCTTCTGAGGTGGAGGCTCCTAGCAGCAGCCTCAGCTTTGTGGAAGGGAAATTGCAAAGCCCAGGAATTTCAGATGGCATCCAAACCTCAGAACTCAAGTACCCACGGGCAAACAGAAAACCTATTTGAGAAGTGATTTTGTACTGCATTGATTTCATAGAATCATAGAATCATTTGGTTGGAAAAGACCTTTGAGACTGAGTCCAACTGTACCTGGCCACTACTAAACCAGATCCCTGAACCAGCTTTTAAACCCCTCCAGGGATGGTGACTCCACCACCTCCCTGGGCAGCCTCTGCCAGGGCCCGAGAACCCTTTCAGTGAAGAAATTTTTCCTAATATCCAATCTAACCCTCCCCTGGTGCAACTTGAGGCCCTTTCCTCTTGTCCCACCGCTTGTTACTTGGGAGAAGAGACCAGCGTCCACCACACCACAACCTCCTTTCGGGCAGTTGTAGACCATAAGCTCTCCCCTCAGCCCCCTTTTCTCCAGGATAAATTTAAGAGCAAGTTTTTCTTTACCTTTGATACACAAATCTCTCCCTTTCAAATTTTCCCCTATCAGCTCCAAGAGCCACACAAGAAGTGAGCAGGGTAGGATCCAGAGCTGGGCAAGCTTACCTCCATCTCCATCCGCCCCATGCCCATGACATCATACTTGACAACGATGGGGATGGGATCTGTCCTCCCTGTAAAAGGAACACAGACAGAGGCTGTCAGCGGCTGCTCCGTTGCCGCGGCTCACTGTACACATTGGGTTTGGGTGGTTAGAGATCTTGCCTTGGAGTGCAGAGACCAGAAAGCTACAGTGAACCAAACACGAGCCATTCTCACAGCTTACAGCCAACCCTGCTTGCTCAGCTCCAAAACAGTCACAGTTAAATGCATCCTGAGTGCTGATAAATGGTATTTTCTGAACATTAACCGGTCATGTCCAATACTCCTGTGGTTAATGTTCCACCACGACAAGTCCTAGGGCAGGGCTGTTAACAGGACTTGAGAAATGAACCTTCCCAATGCTTCCACATCAGGCAATTTCTACTCCTCATTATCTGATGCAAGTGAAAAAGCTATTAAACACATTTTTACTGCTCTACCACATCAATAATTGAGGAGGACTTTCCTGTAAAAGACGTGGAAGCCTCCCCTCCCACCACCTCCCGTCCCTTCCCAAGAGGATGGAAAGCTGGCTCAGAAGCGTGGCATGGAAACCAAGCTTCCTTCATCCCAAAAGACCACCTGGTCCATCCAGGTCAGGTGCTCAGCGTGGCTCCAGCACTCCCTGGGTCACTGTAAGCTGTGAAAAGGACTAGTTGCGAAGAAAATTGACTTGAACTAATCAAACTATGCTGGAGATTGATAATTTTTTTTAAAAAAACATATCTTTAATCCACTCATAACCAGCCAAACAAAGCAAAATGGGGCAGACAAGCACTTTACTACCACAGCTTTTTGGTTTATCATTATTATTTGTATTTTACATCACAACTCGTGCTGTCGGTTGTGATGTAAGCCCACTGAGTACTTACCTTATCCGGTGCACACCTTGAGTGAAAAAACAAGAGTGTTTACTTCCCCTATCATTGCTCTTGGTTTGGTGTAAACAACTGGTTTGTTATACACACATACACATCTATTATACCTTTGGGCTCAAAGATCGAACAGCTTTGAATCGTGCCAAAACCAGTCCGTTGAGGAAAAGGCTGAAGTCTTTCAAACTGCCTCAGAAAACCTGTACAGGTATCAATGTCCCTCTGCTCCGATTGCTCTGTCCAGCTCCTGCAGAAGCCTCCGCAGAGTCCTCAGAGGGGACTCGCTCAGGTCACACTTGTGGCTCTTTAACTCTCACAAGTGCAGAAGGACATGGTTTTCTTTAGAATCAAGTCCATTTAATTGATCGCTTTCTGATTTGGTTTATACGCCCATAAATTTGACAATCCCCCAATATTCATTGTGCTGATCCAAAATGCTCTTTGGAATGGAGCTTTCCTTTGGGAATTTTGGGTGCTCTCCGTTTGAACACGCTTCTCTCACGCCCAATGGTATAATAACGTAAGCAGTGACTGCAATTTTTAGCAAAAGGACCAAATCAAAGCCAGGTTATAAAAATGACTTCCTAAGTGCAATATCACTTCCATAACGTCTCATCCAGGGATTTACTGGAAAGAATCACAGAATGGGTTGGAAGGGACCTTAAAGATCATCCAGTTCCAACCCCCCTGCCACCGGCAGGGACACCTCCCACTGGATCAGGCTGCTCAAGACCCCAAAAAGCAGTGAACTCAAATGGAAGGGCTGGCAGCAAATGCCAATTTGTATTATTTTTCTTTTTTTCCCAAGCTTTTTTTCTTGTTGTTTTGGGGCTTTTTTTGGTTTCTCCAGCAATCGAGATCTTTCGATGCGGCCTCATAAACCCCTGCGTTACAAACAAGGCATCAGTACTTTTGCCTTCTAAGGCAGTCAAAGTTTGTTTTGGTTTTCAAGATCTATTTGGAAATTGCAGTAGCAAGTGCTAGTGCCCATCGTGGTGGGGAAAAATCACGTTTGGACAGTATTAGAAATTGATGTTTAAACTGATTTTTGGCAGTTCTAACACAAACAGAAACATCCCTTCTTAGCAATACCCTTTAATGAACAAGGATCAGACAAGTGTGCATAAAGAAAGGAAAGGAAAATGAAAGACCAAGCAGAAGGATGATGGCTACAACAGAGAAAGTAAAGCCTAACATATTGGTGCACTGATGACAAAAGGAGTAATTCAGTCTGAAAATAAAAAATTACCACTGCTAAGTTTACCATCACCACAACAAGTCCAGGATCATAACGCTGTAAAAAAGAAACACCATTTGTTAGGCAGAAACCATGAGGGGCAGAAAACAGGCCGGTGGGAGGAGGCAGGTAGGATGGGATAAAGGAAAAAAACAACACTAGGAGGCTTCTTCCGTGCCCCACCACCCCAGCACCGTGCCCTGTGGAACCAGGGAGCGGGCAGACTTCCAGCAGTTATTTGTTTCCAGACCTGAAATGTTGGGGAGTTGGAAGAGGCCGAGCTCCCGGTGGCAGCCCGAGCAACGAGAGGCCCCGCGGCACATAAAGCAGGCAGTTTGAAAAGGGACCAAATCAGGATCTTGAGGCAATTACGACTATTTGGGGTCAACAGGAGCTCTGTTCTCAGGTAGGAGGAGGATATTCAAGGTGAAAAGTGATGCCTTTAAACTTTAACACCTTTTCATTACGACTGCAATATGGCAGCGACCGCCCAGTGCGATGCCCAGTCAACCCAGCACCAGCCCCAGCACGCTGAGCAGGCAACGCCGCTCCGGGCAGCAGCACCCATCCCCACCACCACAACCACAGCTCCACCCTGGGCAGCAGGATATTCAAGTCAAAAAGCAATGCCTTTCTTTTAAATTTAACTGCCATTTCCTTACGACTGCAATACGGCAGCAGCCGCCCAGTGCGACACCCGATGCCACGTCCAGTCACCCAGCACGATGCCCAGCGGCCCAGTCCCAGCAAGCTGAGCAGATAACACAGCTCTGGGCAGCAGCACCCCATCCCCAGCACCGCAACCCAGCTCCATCCTGGGCAACAGCACCCGGCAGAGCAGCGGGCAGTGGGAGCCTCGCTCCACGTCCTCGGGAAGCCGCTGCAGCCGAGGACGAGAAACAAGCTCGGTGCTGCCAAGGGCCAGCTCTGCCCCACCGACTGCCAAGGGGATGGGCAGGAGATGGAGAGCAGCCAAAGGGAAAATGGGACTTTTCAAGCTAAGCTCTTTAAGCTCTCCTTCTAAAGAGCTTCCTCAGGAAAATTTATTCCAGAGCTACTGTGCGTGACAGCGGGATCTTTACCAGCACGTAACCAAGGTGCTCGGATGCTTCAGGCCACCCTGGCTTAGGGTTCCTGCTGACCCTTTCCAGGTCCATGGACACACTTGGGAGTGAAAGATTATAATAAAGGACAACAATTCCCATCCTCTGGGCCACTCGGCAGGGCTGCAAGTGCTGACAATCCCACGCCAGTCGATCCTGCAGCACACAGAGCTGTGCCCACGCCCTGGCCCCCGGCACCCCAGGGAATTCATGTTCTTTCAGAACCAGGTCACAATCTCTGTCCTTTCCAGCCCAGTCACACTGCACAGGCTACAAACCCCACAGTGGAGAGGGATGTTACACAAAACACTTCCATGCAAGGGGAAAATCTCCATGAAGGGGACAAAGCATGAACTCCAGAGGGATAAACACACAAGCTGCACCTTAGAAAATTCAAGCCCATAAAGTTAAGTTTGTAATCATTTCCTTAATTCAGAAATGAGATAAGATTTCAAAACTGACCAAATACACTTGTTTTGCTTCCCTCTTCCTAAAGAAATAGGGAAATCTTTCTCCTAGCCTGTGAGGAACTGTTCATCCCCAAATATGCCCCAACAGCCTCCTCCCTTCCCAGAGCCCTGTGCCCACGTGGAGCAGCTGGGAGGCAGCACCTTGCTGTGCAGCCCTCTCCAGATCCACTCCTAATTGCACAAAGGTACTGGATACAAACAAATACTTTGCCAGCAGTGCCATAAATTAACAAATCTTGGGAAAAGAGTTAATCCCAATGCTTCGGGGCTTTGGGATCAGCCAGGCAGCCGTGCTGTGCTGGGAGGATTATGGGCTGGCGGTTGCTGGCTGCAGGGTGCGCGCTCTGTCTCCGGATGCAGAGGGTGGATGCTGCTCTGCTCTTGGGAAGAGGTGGCAGCACCAGATGGACCTGCCATCTGAGCCCACCACGAAACACAGCCTTTGTCAACACCAGTGCACCTTTTATCTTCTTAAACAGTCCAAACAGAAAACAATTTCCAGCAACAACGTGCAGCTTCAGAACTCCTCCCTCCTGCGACATCACTCACTGCAACAGACACTGGGCTTTTCTGAAGGATGGCTTAATGACAGAAAGAACAGGGTGCTCCCATTTTATAAAAGATGGACCCACAAAATGATGCTTTAATATAATTCAATCCAACCTGTTTCAGTGTAGCACTTGGGCACAGCATGCAAGCACCAGGGAGGCAAAAGAACTGCCTTAATCCTGCTCACTGCATTGACGACTTAATAGAAATTTCTCCCAGGTACGAACTTTGTGGGATATAATCCCAGAGGAGTAACTGATATCACAGTCATCAGAGGAGAACTTCAGGAACCAAGCGTCTCAGGAGGACACAAACAACAGGACATGATCTCATTCACCACAGAGGATTCTTACTTATCCACTATCTTTATGCTACAATCGAAAACAAAGCCACGGTAAGAGACGACCTTCCAGGAGGCTTTAATTGCTCTTGGAAAGGGACTGCACAGGGATCAGAAACCTGGCTGTGAGAAGGCACCACTGGGGGTTTCACAATCACGTCACTCAGTTTGCTCTGGTGGGTAAGGGTCACTTCAGTCACCTGCAGCACAAACCCCACCATGGGCTCTGAAAGGCAACCAGGTGCCTGGAGGCAGATACAGACACCCAGAGTGACACATCCACAGCCGCACGACGTGACCACCATGGTCTTTGTGCAGGTATGAGACAGGGAGGAGTCACTGTGCTCCTGGAGGAGCTGCACTGTCCAAGCTCAGGATTTTGCAAGGTCTCAAAACTTTCCTGGGCCATTGCGTATTTTGATAGAATGGTTTGAGTTGGAAGGGACCTCAAAGCCCATAGAGTCCAACCCTCCTATCATGGGCAGGGACACCTCCCACTGCATCAGGGGGCTCAACACCCCACCCAACCTGGTCTCGATCACCTCCAGGGATGGGGCAGCCAATAGCCCAACAGTTTTCAAATTGGAAATTCAGTACATAAAAGGGAGAGGGGAGCAAATCCAGTAGTTTTTGCTGGTGAACAAACCCTGGTGTGCTCTGTGCTGCTCCTTGCTGGCTAAAAAAAGAAGATACATCATCAAGCTTGTTCCAATTGCTGCAAAAAGCAAATAAACAACAGCAACCTTTTATCCTGGCCTCCTTTGGGAATTAGATTTGTGAGCTCATCCTGTTTATGTCAGATTTCTGGAAGGGGTCACAAACAATCATGAGATTCAAAAGAAGGCTGAAACATCTATCAGCCACAGTGAGGAGACAGTTTCTCAAGCACGCAAAACCTGCACAGGGAACTTAATCCTTAGGAAGCAGGAGAGCTGTGACAAGTGAAAGACAAGTTGCAAACACCCCAGTCACATGGAAAACTTCAAACAGGAGCTCAAAACTTCTTCAAGCCACAAGCTGAGGGTGACAAGTACAGAGAACCCAGCAGGGCTCCCTGGGCTTGTGCAAGGGAAGGCACACAGTGGCGTCCGGGTCAAACACCACCCCTAACCCAAATCACAGAATCATGAAAGCACTAAGGTTAGAAAAGACCTCTCAGCTCATCCAGTCCAACCCCACCGCACCGACTCAACCATGTCCTGAAGTGCCATGGCCACACATTGTTTGAACCCCTCCAGGGATGGAGACTCCACCTCTCCCCAGGGCAGCCTCTGCCAGGGCTTCACCACTCTCTCAGTAAAGACATTTTTCCTACTATTCAACCTAAACCTCCCCTGGTGCAACTTAAGGCCATTTCCTCTCGTCCTATAACTTGTTCCTTGGGAGAAGAACCCACCAACCACCTCACCACAACCTCCTTTCCAGGAGCTGCAGAGAGCAATGAGGTCTCTCCTCAGCCTCCTCTTCTCCAGGTTGAACAACCCCAGGTCCTTCAGCTGCTCCCAGAATCCCTGGGCTCCAGCCCCTTCCCCAGCTTTGTTGCCCACTGATAATCAACGGTATTAAAGATCATGGAAGAAGTTAGAGCAAGAACACAAATCTTGGTCAGTCTAGAAGAAAACTCAGAGGTAAGAGTTGCTGTTTCACTCCATCTCAGTAAGTGGAGGGGGTTGCAGAGCTCTGTTGGATTTAAGGATACACTGCAAGGACATGTGCAGGTTGTGTGTGGCCCTGACTTGTTTCCCACACACCCATCTTTCAGCTTAACAAAACTGCTTCAGCTTTAGACAAACACAAAGGGCAATAAAGGCTGATGCCAAGTCAAGAGGAGGATCTCTGCCAGAACAAACACATCTCACAAAGAGTAACAGTTCCAGTGACCACACACACTCAGGTAAGCTATGATCTTATCACCGTAATCGAAGGAAGGACCTTGGGCATTCAAAAGCCAACAAGTGGGCAACTGTTTCCCCCAACGAAGACGGAGGCGTTACGTAAACTCTCCTTTAGGTCTGTGGTCTTGCAGATTTCGAGAGGGTAAGGAAGGTTGGTGTGATGACAGCAGCTTTCAAAGCCACATTACCCAATTGTTCAAAGCTATCTGCACATGAAAATATCAGTCTTAAAACTACTGCAATGATTTACGTTGCAAACACAGGCATGGAAACGTTGCTCTGTGCCCGAATTCAGGTTCCTGTGTCAAGATACAAGAAGATACAATCATGTTCACATCTGTTTCTCGGGTAAGATTGCCAAATCATTCCACACCGAATGAATAAAGGCCCTGTTTTTATCCTTCTCATCCATGTTTCTTGTATTTATTACAAAGCTCCAAAACCCACAAAGGAATAAAACATTCCTCATTTCCTCATGGTGTTTCTCTCGGATGCTCATTGTCCCATGCTCTCGAGGCCTCACAAACATCAACTCTGTCTGCCTGCATGAGATCAGAGGATTCAACAAAGGGAAAAACATGTTACTGTATTAGCTGTAAGCCATTTGGTGAACTGGTGACAGAGCCAGGATTCAAGACCTCTGGAATTCAAACCCTGAGCTTATTTCTCCAAGCTGCAGCTGCCGAGCGATCACATTTGTGACTGATCTCAGTTGCTCAAGTGGTCAAAGCTCCACTTGTTACTCCTCACACATCTAAAAAAATCCATAAAATGACGTGTGCTTCACCCACGGCCGCCAGACGCAGTCTGGAAGCAGCGACTCTGACCGAGCCCAAGCTCCAGGGTCACCTCTTCACCTGCAGGATCTCCTCTCTGCACCCCTTCTCGTGTTTCTTTCAGATGGTTCTGATCTTTCATTCCACTCATCCTCTATACCAAGGGGTAAACAAGAGCTTGTCTGAACAGATTTAGTGAAGAGCATGCCAAACAAGAACTGCACCGTAGGAAAACTGAGGGGGGAGGGATGGCTCTATGCATCATCACAGAATTTGCAAGTCAGAGCAGAAATCCATTTGTGCTTTTTTTAATTGAAAACCAGGCAACAAAAATACAGTGAGATGGAGGAACTGAATTCCAACATTTCCTGACAAATTTGAAACACCTGGCTTTGCTACCTTGTTCAATAATTTATATGGAATCACAGAATCATGGAATGGTTTGGGCTGGAAGGGAAGGGACCTCAAAGCCCATCCAGTTCCACCCCCTGCCATGGGCAGGGACACCTCCCACTGGATCAGGGGGCTCAAAGCCCCATCCAACCTGGCCTTGAACACCTCCAGGGATGGGGCAGCCACCACTGCTCTGGGCAACCTGCGCCAGGGCCTCCCCACCCGCACAGCAAAACATTTCTTCCTGATATCTCATCTCAATCTCCCCTCTTTTGGCTGAAATCCATTCCCCCTCATCCTATCCCTGCATTCCCTGATCAAGAGCCCCTCCCCAACTTTCCTGGAGCCCCTTTCAGTCCTGGGAGGCTGCTCTAAGATCTCCCTGGAGCCTTCTCCAGGCTGAACCCCAGCTCTCCTAGCCTGTCCTCATACAGGAGGACATACACCCATGAAAGGATATAATAAACCCAAGGCTCTGCTGTGCACACCGAGTACCACGTTTATCAGCACCACAATCAAGTGACAAGAGAGCTGTGCCAGGCCCCTACAGGCAGCCGAGGGGCAAACCCACAGCCACGCCGCGTTCACAGCTCGATTCCAGTTCTACACGAACACCCCGGGTTATCGAAACGGTTTGATCCAACACCACATACACAAGAGCAGCTACACCATGACAAAATCGTGATCTGTTCCCCTCTCCGAGACACCACAAAAGACAGGGATAATCCCAGCCTTGGGAATGCTGTGGGGACGTGAATCCAATCAACGCTTTTCAACGTATCGAATTCATTTCACGCTGCGAGCGCAGGGGGGTGGCTGGTGGCACAGGGAGAGAACTGCTCTGTACAGGTGTCGGAGCAAAGGCTGAAGTGCCAAGGCTGCAAACACATTGCTCAAGAGAAGACTTTGGAGAGGTAAATCCAGAGAAGTGTGTTGAACAATTGCAGTCATTACCCAGTCCCTACCCAGGCGGTGATTGGCTACTTCAGAGCTAGACCTGGCCACCACAGCTGGGCAGTCCTTCCTGAGGGTCCCTCTCACAGGATCAGAGACCATCAGACAAACCTTCCCAACTGATGTCTGTCTTCTCCAAACTGTCCCTGTGGAGTTGCCCGCCCTCCTCTGCTCCACAGCCCCACCAAGACATAGGAAGCAGCAGAATAAGCAGGAGAACAGGAGCTGTCACACGGCTGTGACTGAGCTCAGCAACACCAGCCATGGGGGCACTAGCTCGCCCTCACAGCCTGCCTGCTTGCTGTCCACTATCAGGCCCACCCTGTCCAGCTTTATCAGCTCTTCCCCACCACACATCAGCTGCAGGAGCTGAAGCTACTGGGGAGCACCCAGAGAAGGCCACAAAGCTGGTGAAAGGTTTAGAGGGGAAGTCATGTGAGGAGAGGCTGAAGTCCCTGGGTCTGTTCAGCCTGGAGAAGAGGACGCTGAAGGGAGACCTCACCGTGCTCTGCAGCTTCATCACGAGGGGAGGAGGAGGAGCAGGGGCTGAGCTCTTCTCTCTGGCGACCAATGACAGGACCCAAGGGAATGGCAGGAAGATGTGCCAGGGAAGGGTGAGGCTGGACATTAGGAAAAGGTTCTTCCCCCAGAGGGTGGTGGAGCCCTGGAACAGCTTCCCAGGGAAGCAGTCCCAGCCTGACAATATTCCAGAATCCTTTGGCCACACCCTCAGCCCCACGGTGTGAATGTTGGGGTGTCCTGTGCAGGGACAGGAGCTGGACTTGATGAGCCTTATGGGTTCCTTCCAACTCAGGTCATTCTATAATATAAAGTTCTATATATACAGTCCTGTTCTCATTCCAAAGAGCCATCAAATTCCTTGATGTGACTCCTCACAGGAGCAAGATGACCGATTCGAAAGCACCAGATCAAACTACGAGCCAGGTGGTTTCACTGTGTCCCCTACACGTTATTCTCTTTCTGAGCACATCAAAGGAAGTCACATACTCCTGTGTTTTTTGGCAAAGGCAAGTAATATCCTTTGTCTTTCCTAGGGATAGCATTCACCTACTCTGTTCAGCTCTCCTTAGTCTAATTAAATGAGACTGAACTGCTGGTGTCTTGCACCCTGACCTCTGTAGTGCTCTCCCTTGATATTAAACACAAGGAACAAAAGTGAAAACTGAAGCTCACAGCACAGGACTATTTTTTTAAACAAGTCTTGTCAAAAAATTTGAAAACACAGGGAAAACGTGAAGAGCTTATAAAAACATTTTCAAATGTGTGATTAAAATTACACCACTTCTTCATGTCAGACTCTCAACGCTTCTCAATCTCACTTAATATGAAATACTTACTCCACAAGAAACCATTAGAGTATCTGAATCCAAGATTTCACTCAAGTCTTCTTGTTCCCCTCCTACTCTGATCTTTCCACAACCCTCAGTCTTGGTTTGCAGGGAGGTCAGTCCATGTTTTTAACCACATCTTTTGCTGGGTTTATTACTATGTACCAGAATATAAAGGGTGTCTGCCAAGAGGATGCAGACTCCATTTCTACGAGGAGTCACATGGAGAAGTCAAGGGGAAATAGGTATGAGGTTGCTCCTGAGGAGATTCCAACTGGATTCCAGAAGAAAATGTTTCCCCATAAGAGCAGTTAAATATTGGAATCATTTCCCCAGGGAAGTGGTGGGTTCCTCTACACTGGACACTAAGACTCAGCTTGATCGGGTGCTGGGCCATCTCATTTAAATTACAGATCACCTAAAAAGGTTGGACCAGATGATCCTTGAGGTCCCTTCCAACCCAGGATTCTGTTGTATTGTTTCATTGTACCAGGGAATTCTAGATGATCAATTACACGTGTTCCCCCAAAGAGAAACCCCTCTACAGACAGCGTTTTCTCATTTGTTAGAGCACAGCCATCACACAGTCTCCACAGAAAAGTGAATCCCCAAGCCATACTTTCCAGATTAAAAAAGATCCCTGTCAACTGGCAACTCCCTCTCCTGCTTTTTCACATTCATGGGCTGTTAGCAACTTGAAAAATCATTTCCAAATATAACACAACCTTGTTTGTGGGGAAAAAAATGTGAAAACCATCGGGAGATGAGATGAGCAGAGGAAGGACTTCGCTGAATTCATTCCGAGCTTCTCCAAACCACGCAGTCAGAGACGGCGGCATCATCCAGGTCTGGTACCCCACTCAACACACACCAAACTAAAACAAAGGCTGCAGCTGCCTTGGGGTTGGAACACAGCCTCTCTTATCACAGCTACATCACTAAGGACAGGGATTACTTCCTTTCTTATCCAAATGGCTCAGGTCTCCCACCAGCTCTGACGGTTAAAGCATTCCCGGTCAGTACAACCATGGAATAGTTTGGGTTGGAAGGGACCTCAAAGCCCAGCCATTCCAACCCCCCTGCCATGGGCAGGGACACCTCCCACTGGATCAGGGGGCTCCAAGCCCCATCCAACCTGGCCCTGAACACCTCCAGGGATGGGGCAGCCACCACTTCCCTGGGCAACCTGTGCCAGGGCCTCCCCACCCTCACCGTAAAGAATCTCTTCATAGAACAGTACAAAACTGCTCTGCTTTGGAACTTCTGCAGAGAACGAGCCAATCTGCTGGGCACCTCTGTACTACAGCAGCAGGTTTTTCCCACCAACAATAGCCAAGTGTGAATTTTAGGCTATTCCAGCTATCACCCAGAGAAACAGTCCAGCACTCACCGCTGGATTCTATCCACGCTGGCTAATTACCACGAAGGAAGCCATCCTGCAGCACGGAGCTCCCGCTGAACAACAGCCTTACTACAAGAAATAAGGATTTATGACTGGCAGAATGATGTAGCATAACTTTTAGATTCACTGAAATTAAAAAGGGAGCCCTGCTTCAGATGAACAGATGGGATTAAAAGCTACATGACAACAAAAATAAGCACACCGAACTCCTATTTAATTAAAGCCAACTGCATGGAAAAAAAAAGATAAGTAACTCAAAATCTAGATTTTAAGGATTTGTTGCAAGACTTCCTGCAGGCAAATGCCATTGGTAATCCACAGGTAAAGGCTGTCTGAAGTGGTTCTGCTTTTGCCTGACCACTGGACCATTTGATGTTCAAAATCTTAGGCTCAAGTGCAGAACAAAACAAGGGGAGTTAACAAAGATACTCTGCATGTTCTCTTACTTCTCTTTAGAAATCTCTCTTGATCCTTTCTGAGCAAGAAGGGAGTGCAGAAAAGGGGGAGCATGTTTTGCTTCACTTTTCCATTTTCAATGCACATCAAGTGACTTTACTCTTCAAATTCCTAGAATAAGATTAAAATTGGATGCAAAGTCTTCCCTTCCCAGCAGTTTATATTTGGATTTTGGGACAATCTAGGGTTTATGTAAAAACGTCACTGGATAATGAGTTAAACACTGCCAACATGATCATCACCCATGACATAGGCTGTAGCTGCTTGTTAGCTGAGAGGGAGCGCCCCAGATGGCTTTGTGTTGAGCAGAAGGGGAACAGCAGCCCTTCCTGGCAACCCTGCGCCCCAGAGGGGTCTGTGTCAAGCAGAAGGGGAGCAGCAGCCCTATCTGGCTTCTCTGCCTCCCCAGCACCTCAGCTGGAGAGGCTGTTGGTCTGTCCATCAGATGGACACGGCACTGCTTTCCTTCCAGAAGGCGAAAGGCAATGAACAATCCCCACACACTGCACCAAGCCTACAATCAGAAGGTTTCAGCACCTCCCTGGATTAACCCAGACAGGCTATTTTACTCCTGCATTTCTATTAAAATGGAAGAGGTGCAGGAAACCCCCTGAGCCCAAACCCACAATCTGCCAGACTGTTCAAATCACCGGAGCGTCAATAATCTGCAAGTAAAAGATACCACACCGATTCCACGCTTCCAGCTGCAGAAGGGGGAAAAAAACCCTAAATCTGGGCAAGTACCAGAATGCAAATGCCTGATCAGCCCTGCAGGCAGCCCTGGTTCTCTTCCCCTCAGCTCGAGGCTGTGCAGTCATCCACTGTCTGCTCCGCAGGCACAGGGCCCCTCGGGGCTGGGCTTTCCAATCCGGCTGCGGCCGGGAAGGGGCTTTAGCTTCTTCGGGTCTCCATGTTTCCACAGAGCAATACGTGGGCACCCAAAAGAGAAATCAGCCCAAATCACACATCCAGTGAAGGCCATGCCAAAGCAGAAGCCCCAGAGGTGACAATTCCAACCCCGACCTGAGCTTTGGCACCAGCACGGGCACGAGAGGGCTGTAAGAGTGCCATGCATGAACCAGAGGGTTTCCAATGACACCGTGTTAGAGGAAGCAAGAAGCATTAAGCACCGAGGCAGTCCTGCCCGAGGGTTAGAGAGCCTTAGGCCCAGAGATTAATGCACATTCCCAGAGCTCAGAGAACTGGTTACCTCTGGACAATCTCCTCAGCACAGACACACCCATCTCTAGGGCTCACTGTAGGGGCAGGAAGTCCAATTACAAGCTCCCCGGTCTTCAGACTGAGGGTATGGGAACACGAGTAAGTTATGGGAGGTCAGAGTGCACTGGAGTTCCAAACTTCAAGAGGTTTCTACAGAAGCCACTCGGACACAGGGTCCAGTGCCGGCTGCAAACCCTGCAGCTCTCACTCCCAGTACGCTCAGGCAGCTCCTAAGGAACAACTGATAGGAAGCACTGCCTTTGGTTTTCCTCAACAGAACATGGTTGTGTGCTCCCATCATGGCCAGGAGCTCTGCAGGACAGGGACCACTGGCCACGGGAACGGTTACAGCCACCCACAGGAACTGGGCAGCACTAGCTCAGTTTAGCACCACGGGAAGAATTTAGGCTCAAGATGGAACGAGGACTGGGTGTGTCAGTTCATCAAGCTCTACAGCATCCCAAGATGTGCTAAATCCCTGCTGGAGAACAGAAGTAAGCCAGACACATGAAAATCCTCTGGAGAAAGCCTCTCCCATTCACAAGAACCTCCGCCACCACCTTCAGTGGGCCCTGGTGCTCACCTTCCAACGGCTTCTGAACGCCACAGATCATCATAACCAGCCTGTGTTTTTAATTAGTTTGATATCAAAGCATCCAGCCAGCAGAATATCATTATTTCAGGTTTAGAAGCTGCACAACTACCTGTTAGTAAGCAGGCAGTTAATCCACTTCCCTCCAGAAAGGCCAAACAGGGTAGTTCTTACGCAGACACGACACATACACATCAGGTCTGACCTGTGCCCGTACACGAGGCAGCAGCTTCCACTTGCAAACTGCTAAACATGAAACTCAACAGTGCATTTGTTTGGATATATTAATAATGGAAAGAAAATCTAATCTAGGAACAAAAAGCAGAAATAACCATGTTACAGACTGGAGCCGGTGTCGAACGTTGCAGACTCGAGCCGCTGGACTTACCCTGCAGTGACTTCCCCAATCCCTGGCCCAGCTTCCACCCATGTTTCTGGAGTAAGCGGTGTCCAATATTATCCTGACAGACAGAACAGAGAAAACAAACCAAAAATATTCCAATAATATATTCTTCCCTTCCCGCTGACATTTAAACACGTGATGAGCAAGAGATTTTCTACATATATATGCATGCAAAAAAATGCTACTGAAAAGGCAATAAATGCCCGATAAAAGGGAAAGACATGTCAAAAATTGCTGGCTAGAATTGTTCCAGGGGAGGGGGTATCGGGGAGGGTCACTTTCTGATGGTGTGCTGGGCAACTTTTGTGCATCACGTTTCAAATAACAAAAATAAATAAATAAATAAATAAAAGCAATGTGGGAGAAAATAAAGTGTACCAATAAAAATTGACAGTAAAAAGCAGAAAATCAAGCTATTTATACAATCATATCCATCACCTAGACAGCACCACTTAAGATTGTTTTGTAAAGAAAATCTACGATGTGTTTAGTCATTTTGTTTGTGTATCAGGCTTTTATGATACTGAGTAAGTTGTAAGTGCAAGACTGCCCCACCACTAGAAACCAAAACACAATCATAGCAAAATCCAGGCTAGACTTGATTGGTTTTTTTTTTTATATATGTGTATATATATATATATATATAAACTAGCATGCAGCCAATATTAAACTGAAAAAACAGTGAGGTTAGTAAAACAAAACCAAAAAAAAATAATTGATTAAATAAAATGAGCTCAAGCACAGACTGGGTGATGCATTTCACATGTAAACTAACAAAAATACTAAGATGTTAGAATGAAACAGGCCTAGCAATAAGTTAACAGCGAGGAACCATTAGTGCATGTAGGGGAAACAATAAGCATAATGTCTCATCTTCCGGAAAAAAGTGATTTTGGAAGAGGTGGAAAAGCACTGATGCAGCAATTCAGTGTCAGCTTTTGAGAGCAGGGCTCTGCACGGGATTCATCCTGAGTTTGTGCAAGATTTCTTCCCCAAAACAAAGAACAAGAGTGCTAAGGGTGCCCCTGTGACCATCTACAGCTGATTGTTGTCCCTTACTGAGCAGTTCACCAGCTGGCAGCTCCACAAAAGGCTCTTGATTAGGAGAGTGTACACCTTCCAATCATAAAAAATAGCATTAAAAAGTCAGATATGGATTTGTTATTGTCAACCACAACTCAAGATATCACAGGTATATCCTGAATTGTAACAGGCCGCGAATCGGTAACATCAAGTGGCATTGGGAATCCCAAAATAAATATATATACAGGCATGCTCCAGGTTTCTTTAATTAAGACTCCAGGGAGACCTTAGAGCAGCCTTCCAGTACAGAAAGGGGCCAGAGGAAAGCTGGGGAGGGGTTGCCAGGTTGCCCAGAGCAGTGGTGGCTGCCCCATCCCTGGAGGTGTTCAAGGTCAGGTTGGATGGGGCTTTGAGCCCCCTGATCCAGTGGGAGGTGTCCCTGCCCCTGGCAGGGGGGTGGAACTGGGTGGGCTTTGAGGTCCCTTCCAACCCAAACCATTCCATGATTCTGTCACTGAATCAAGTTAACAGAAATTGAACAGTAGTGGGTCTTCAACTCGCTCCCTACTGAAGGAAATGACCAAACTCTGGTGAATCACCTTGAAAGACAGAGTCTTCCCAAAGATATTGCTGCATGGACACATTTTTCCTCAAAAAACATTCCATCAAGTATAAATTTAATTTTTTTTCTGATACATCAGTACAGCAGAATGTTTCGTGTCACTGTGTTTTTCAAACACCTTCCCCACACTCCAACCTTTCCCCCAGGACATAAATAGGGCTACATGGAAAAAACTATTAAAAAAAGGAAAAGTAGGGAAATGTCTGGTTATAAAAATCAGCAAAAAAAAAAGGAACATGAACAAGGACAGATTCCAACCCCTGAGAGGACAGAGAAAGCTATGGGAGCCAAGACTTACCTGCTGAGAGAGCTGCAAGGCCATTCCCCAAGGGCCTCAGCACAAAAGGAACCTCATGGATAACAACACACTAATTGTTCTACCATAGCACTGACTCTGATAAAGGCTCATTAAATCCAATTTTCAAAGCCAGGGCTGACAAAAAAGGCTGCATTTTCAATAATAAAAAAAAACAAAACAAAAAGGGAGAGGGGGATTTTGTGCTCCTTGGCTGGTGGAGATGAGACATTGTGCTGACTGCGCTGTGTTATGGATGCACTAAAATAAACAGACAGATGAAGCAGTATGCTATTTCCAAAAGCAGTGCAAGTGGAGTGAAAGCATTTCCATACGAACCTGGCTTTAAAAACTGGGCTGTCAAAAGAACAGTTAAATGTAACACAAAGTAAGAAACTGTCCAATCACTAATGGTAGTTTTTCTTTTGCTTTGTTTTCAATTCACTGCTTGCAAGTAATGTATTTATTAAAGAAGAGTGAAAGCATAAAATAAATTCAACAAGTCAAGACCAGCTGGGAAATTCAAGAGCGGTGTGTTGTGACTGACACAGTGAGGGGGAACAAATGTTAAAGGGAAAAAGAAAAATTTAGGAGGGTTATACACATTAGCACCACTTTTACAAAGCCACTCAAGAGGATGGTCTCAAGTTTGACATAAACTGGAGTCACGCCTGAATAGTGTCCTGACTCGGTTCCCAGGAAGGGGGGGTTCCACCCCAAATCACTTCAATTTGCTTAAGTAGTGAACCTATTTCCTAATTTTAAATGTTATTGAATTAAAATGGAGCACCTTCTGTGCCACTGAACGGGAGAACAACCCCAGGAGTCTGCCTACAGGAGAGCTAGGGAGGGGCTCTTGATCAGGGAGTGCGGGGATAGGATGAAGGGAAACAGTTTTCAGGTGAAAGAGGAGAGATTGAGATGAGATCTTGGGAAGAAACGTTTCCCTGTGCGAGTGGGGAGGCCCTGGCCCAGGTTGCCCAGAGCAGTCGTGGCTGCCCCATCCCTGGAGGTGTTCAAGGCCAGGTTGGATGGGGCTTGGAGCCCCCTGATCCAGTGGGAGGTGTCCCTGCCCATGACAGGGCGATGGATCTGGGTGGTCTTTGAGGACCCTTCCAACCCAAACCGTTCCATGACTCTATGAATATTAACTTTTGAGTTGGGACCTTGCCATCAGCCTGCCCTTTCTCAGCCTTCCCCTCTATTTCACATCCCTACCACAGCCTCTCTTGGAGACAAGACTGGCAGGGCAGCTCTTCAGTGGAAACTCTGCCCTAAAAACTAGATTACAAAAGGCAGGCTGGCTGAGCTCCCAGGCAAGAGCCACTCTGCACAGCCTGGGGATATCAGGACCAAACTTGGCCATGGGGCAGCAAAGGCTGCACAGTCGACAGTTTTTTATTAAATTGTATTTTGAAATGCAAGTTCTGTAAAAGTATGGGCTGTCTCACATAGAAAAAAATGTCTTTTTCACACTAAATATCCTCAACATGAAGGATTGTCACTCCTTTTGACTAAATTACCCTCACGCTGTAGCAGCTTTCCCACAGGAAGGGTTGCAGGCATCTACAGTCCCACAAGGAAATGCCCCTGTTCCTAGGGAAGAGCTAGCACAAGTCTCCTTGCTTTCTTACAAGAGCATTTTGGAGCTCCTTGTGTTTCAGCCACGATAAAAATTACTGAGGCAGCCAAAATCAGTCTCCCAATGGGTGCTTCCGTGAGTAAGTAAGATTTACCATCCAAACCTCTCACAACAGCAGCACTCTCTGCCTGGGCAACAGTTGTGGAGACAGCTCTGGACACCTGACTCTGTACTGGGATGCTCAGGCCAGGACCCAGTAGCAGGGCAGGCTCTGGACAGAGCAATTAATACCTCCACCACTTTGGAGCTGTGCAGTAGTGACTGTTTCTGTTCATATAGATGGGGAATTTTGTGTTACAGATGAAATCTCCCTTGCAGGAAAAGTAAATGCCCTGACATTACCCAACTGCCATGGGGAGTTGGAAAATCTCACTCAAAGTGACCTTCTCCAAACTGGCCTCCCCAGTTCCCCATCTGTGCCCTCACAAGATGCCCCTGGTTGCTTTCCATGGGCACCAGTGATTCCCAATCAGGATTCCCCAGCCCAAATTTCTGAAAAAAAACCCTGGCCAATAAGAAAAAGAAATGCATAGAGTGAATGCATAGGAGAACTGAAAGGTTTTGATGATGTTGTCTGTGGGATACAATCTGCAGTCAGCGGACTGCACTGCGTTACGGATAATCCAAAGCACCAGTTTTGCCTAACTCAGGTTCTCCACAGGATTCCCACCCCACGTATCGTGCTGACATCACTCATCTCGGCATCGGCAGGAACCATGCATCTCTTGAGTGGATTGTAAGCTGTGCTGACTGTGTATCCAGGAATCTATAAGCAAGGATCGGATGCTACTGGGTGAACCCATGCAAACGAGAGGTTGAAAAGATTCCCAAAACAAAACCTACAGCTCACTACAGATGACACAATGAAGACTAGAGAGAAAAGCCAAATAGTAATGCTACACCATTCAGCTTCAAGAAGCACATTATTTATAGCGCTGTCCACATACGGCTACTGCTAAATGTCAAATCAGCAGCCTCATCGAATGACACTTTGGAACTAGTGGAGTCCACAGATCTGTACAGATACACAGTGCGACACAACCCAGCCGCGGCCCCTGCAACGGCCTGCCATCTTCAAACAGCTACCACTGTCGCCTGAAACCTCGTGCTGTTCAAGGCCCTCCCGTGCAACTGAGAATTCCACTGGGGGGGAAGGACGTTGGTGAATTAGGACAAGGATGAAGGCTCCAGAATGAGTGGGGGATATGCAGTCTGGCTTCCGACCGGCAACGGTGCCAGCGGTTCGGGTCCCTGCCGCTGCCTGCACGGGGACGGGGCTGCTCTGCTCTCTGGGCTCAACTGGTGAAATCGCCGTCGCTCACTGGATCTGTACTGCTGGGACAAGGAAACCATCCATTCACAGCACGATTCAGTAAACAAGAGTTAACAATTCTATTAAAGCTGCAATACTTTGTGACTTCTAATCCAAGTACCTGAACTCAGTGTAGTTGAAATATTTTAAAACAAAGGCATGCAGCTTCTTGAATTTCAGAAAGGGTTAAGTGCTCTGCTTTTCAAGGGCACCAGACACCAGCGGTTCTGCTGACGTGAACAGCCAGTGGAAGCGCAGCGTCTTTCAAACCAGAACATAACAAATTATTTGTTGGGGGGGAGGGAAACCCATCAGTATTTGCAGCTATGAAAAGTCCATTGATATGAAATATTTCCTTCAATTTAGTAATGGAAAATAGCTGGCTTCTCGTCGAGGCTACGTACACCACTAGCTCCTGTCAGCTCTGCTTGCCATAAATGTACTTTGGTTAGAGTCGCGTGTTTCAGTCCAGACAGCTTTGGCCTAAACCAGCTGTACAAAGCAGGGTTTCCACAGGGAGAAAAATCCTCAGACGCTAATTGAGGACACGTTTCAGCATTGTAATGATCTGTAGACTCCCAGACCTATTTTCCAGCCACCTTTGAGTTGCATGCTGTAGCAGTACAGTCAGCACCTCTCAACAGATAATGCTGCAGAGACGGATCTCACTCAGCCTGGGATCGGCAAACGCACACTTGAAGGGGCACCCTCTGCCCCGGGATTTCCAAATGCAAGCTACCCTCAGTCTTTAAAGCGTTTTCCTATTACTAAGAAGATGTGAGAAGCTGCAAGAAGCACATTTAAACCACCCCTCAGTCTGTAGAATGAGCGCACTTGTAACTGGAAGCGCTTTAATCTGCCATCACTATAAACCCCCTTCTCTGCACAACAACATTTGTCACCCAAACCATTTCCATAATGCGAAGCAGAGGCTCTTACTCACTGCTCCAAGCAGATTCCTTTTTAAAGGTCAGTCAAATTGCTAACAGAGAACTGGTTAAGGACTATAAACCAACTTGTGAATAACTGTGAATATTACGTTGTCATGTGCAGTATTTGCAAATTATATCCTTCTTCCTCCTGCCCTCTCAGTTCCAGTTTAAGGATGTGAGCAAACAGCATGGAATATAAGAAGGCAAAAAAACAGCATGAGCATCTCTTTCCCAGTGAAGAATCCTGGAGGAGAGGTGCACCACTCAACACTGATGAAAAGCCAGTCCTCCTTCTAATGAGTGTAATTTCCCAATTCAAAAAGCAAACAAGTCATTAATAGCAGGGAAGAAGAAACATTTTCACCAGTATCAGGGAACTTGTCAAAATTATTTATGCTTCCCAGTCACAGATTTTATTTTAAGACTCAACAATGCACTTCATAAATATGGTGTGAAGAGTAACCTTAAAAGTGATCACGCTGTGTCTGACTGCAGTTTCTAACACCAGGCTTTTTTGTGTGACCAAAAACCACCCTGTGGAGCAGCCACAGGTTATAAATGCTGGGAGCAGCACAAGTGTGCTCCGACACGGACCACGGCAGGTGTGACAGTGCAGAACACACAGTTACTCAGTTCAGTGACTCCTTCCAGGAGTTTAATGTCCCAGGCTAGGGTCTTACACCTCAAATGCTCATTTCTCTTATTACAGACAAGGAAGAGTAAAGAAGTAAACTAGATTTTAAACCCTCCAGTTGTTGTTACTTTAATTCCCTCTCCTCCCAGAGGTAAGTCTTCTCCTGTCCTCTCCATCAAACTGCCTCCCAATTTAACCAAAAGCCTGGACTGTAAGTATTAAAAACTACCAAAAAGTTGTAATGATTAATAACGCCCTGATATTTGGGTGGTCAAATATATGTCAATAAAATCTTAAAGGGAAAACTGAATTTAATTTTCCTGCTGCAGTTCAACGTTAACCAAACTGCAGACAAACTGAGTTGCCCTGAGTCTGTGTACCCGTGCCATTGGGTCCAGTGCACTTGACTGAGATTTATATACTTCTGCAGGCATCATGCCCTTCAAAACACCAAAGCAATACCATCTGTGACCACTTCTGTTTGGGGAAACACCTTCAGAAATCAGATAACCAGCCTAGCCTGTAAGAAGTTCTGAGTTATTTTGCAATGCTAATTTCCAGCGTGGCACAGGGCAGACTATCAACAAGTATTTCTCATTATATTTACATAAGGAAACAAGCTTGGCATTTTAATTAAATCCCCATATCATAACGTAAGATTGAAGTATTCAGGAGAACACTGAATATGAATTCCCATCTCTGCAGCATTATCTCATGCGTCATCAATTACTGCCATGCCTAAATCTAGCATCATGCCAGCACATGAAGACAGTAGGTACTATATGCAGTATTCACTGGACCATAAGAACAGAAATAAGAAGGGGGAAAGGAAACCCTAGAGAAGAAATTAAAAAGGCAGACCGTGCAATACAAACCAGATCATGGCTGCTTAGCTAATATGGGCCAACTGCTGCGGAAGAAAAACGTCGAACACCCCAAGTTGTGTAAATTTTTGGTAAACATCTAACACGCACACAAACACACACAACACCAACCTACACACCAATGAAAAATATATATATTTCTCTTTTGCTAACACTGCCTTTCTTCTAAGTGCAGACTAACTTGAAGGGACTTTAACAGAGAACTTACATTATTAATAGGGAATAGAAATACTTGAGAAGTAGTTTCTTTACAAAAATCCAGGCTTAATCAGAAAAGCACTGAGTGACCCTCGATAATTCACGAGTTTTCTTGCTCTTGTCCTGAAACTGCAAAGGAAACTGAACTAAAGCTTGGTGCCAAACTGAGGTCCAGTTTAGGCTGAACAAGCTACTGTGCCTAAGCCCAGCAGGAGGTGCTGTGCAAAGAGGAAAATTAAAAGGATAAAACTAAACATAAACTTAATTTTCCTCATCTTATGGCTGTCCACCTAACTCAAAGTAAGGGGATACTTCAAAGAGACCCACAGTGCAGTTTCAGATTCATGGGGAAGGCCTGTGGCACTAACACTGCAATGCACCCCTGTTTCCACGCTGCCAGATGTCAGTCTGACACTCTTCTTTAATGCACCAGTCATTTTCCAAAAATATAAACTAAAAAAAGATCAAAATATTTTTTACTACACTATCCCATCGTTTGTGTATGAATTAAACTGATTCTTCAACAAAAAGCATAAAAACTTAACAAAATAAATATCTATGAAAGAACGTATTCTTGAATAACTCCTGAGAGATCAATTTGAAGCCACTTATAGTTTTAGGAGAACTACTTATAGATTAAATCCCAGGCCCGCTTAATCTTAGCATGCAATTTACCACAAAAAATTAACCCCGTGCTGACAAAGAGATGCCCACTCCTATCAAATTTGACTGCATTCACCTCAAGTACCATCCGATCGCGGCCCAGTTTGCGGTGGGTTGGTGCTGCTGCTAAGCGCGTATCTTACCGATTCTATGGGCTTGTCTAGAGACGCTTGCTCTATCTCCAGGTGCCCTTCTTCATATTGATCAAAGTGATTGCCCTGCAAAAGAAAACAGCTGTTAGCTCTGCAGCACAGAACACAATTCCAATTGACACGTTTCAAGATTCACATCTGTAAACGGTGTTTATTCCGCTAGCAAAACAAATCAAGTTATTAAACACGGGCTCAGTTCAATGTACAGGCTCTAAGAATAAACAAAATATTCTAAAAACTAAGACATTCTGGTGATAATCATAAACCATGGAAGCTGGCAAAACATCAAACGTTTAGGATAACAACACTTCTGCTTTTTTTCTTTAGAAAGCCTATGAAAACGCTGAGCATAAGCACCGTAAGTCGGCCTTAAAAGCACCAAGGACAAGAAGGAACTGACCCCATCACCACTGTAAAGGGCTTTTCTGTGGTCTTTTCTCTTTTACAGAGAAGTAAGGCTTTCTCTGCAGCAGGAAATCCAGATTGCCTGAGGGGCACATGTAATTTCACACACCTTGAGTCAACAAAATCCCACACTGGTACCAAAGGAAACCTCTCTCCATGCCCAGGGCACTTGTTCATGGTTGGAAGCCGCTCTTCCCTTCAATCCAGGCAGCTGCACAGGGAACTGTTAGCGGAAGGGATCCTCCAACACGGACAAAAGCCGTTAGTTTTGACCCCGTGCCAGCTGACCAGGCAGCCACACAAGCACTGATGTTGGCACAGGGAATGCCAAGATGCACGCACAGAGCTGCTTATTCCAGACGTACTCACTTAAAGCATTTGTGAGTGGGTACCAAAACTGCGACACAAAACACAGAATCATAGAATTGCCTGGTTTGAAAAGACCTTTGAGATCATCAAATCCAACTGTACCTGTCCACTACTAAACCACATTGCTGAGAAAGTCATCTACCCATCTTCTAAACACCTCCAAGGGATGGTGACTCCACCACCTCCCCGGGCAGCCTCTGCCACGGCCTGAGAGCCCTTTCAGTGAGGAAATTCTTCCTGATATCTAATCAGAATCTCCTCTGGCACAACTTGATGCGATTTCCTCTCATTCTATCATCTGTCACTTGGAGAAGAGACCAACGCTCACCTCACCACAACCTCCTTTCAGGTATTTGTAGACAGTGATGACTGTCCCGAGGAATGTGTGTTAGGAAAGATGGATGGACCAAGAGATACAGAGGGTAACAAAGAATGCAGATACTCACACAGCAAAGAAAATGCTACAAAGAAAGAGAAAACCAACGGCCTCACTTCCTCACCCTCTCAGAGCAATCCCATCTTTACTTCTACAGACTGGCCATGTACAATAATTAAAGTAGCTACGACAATTAAATAGGATTGTTGTTATGGTGGACTGTGCCCAGCCTGCACCAAGATCCACCACCCATCAACCACCAAATACTGACTTCCAAATGGGGTGACCTCTCCATGCCCAAAGGAGCCACATAATCACAGTGCAACACACAAACAAGAGCACACAAGGGAGTGCCTAGAGCTGTACAACCCTCCTCAAGCAGCCACTACGGCAAAACCCAGCCCTTCCATGCCTCTCCCAAGACATCAAGCACAGTGGGCTCCTCAGCTGGGAAGGCAAACAGCAGTCTCTGTCCTCCAGACTAACGGTTGCTGCTGTAACACCATCAATGTGAATGGCCATTTCAGGAAAAACAAACAGCTCTTTTAGTTTCAGAGGTTTCCAAAACCTCAAATTCCTGGAATTGCGAGCATGGTGAACCGTTTTTGGCCACTCAACAGGTCCATGGCATAGCACTAGAAACAAACATCACTAACACAGGCTTAGAAAGGAGAAAAACTGCCTTTCTAGCTGCAAACTCCAAAGCATACAGGAGACAGGGCTGCAGCCTGTGCAGGCTTGGATCCCTGAGCACTGCCCTGTGAAACGCCGGGAGATGCCAAGGCCTTGGCTCTGCCCCCACTTCCTTTTCCCAGGCCACCGAAGCCCTCCTGGCTGCTCAGCAAACACCAAAACCCTGGCAGGCTTTATTCGCATCCCAGCTCCGCAGCTGCTCTGCGCAGGAACACCTCAAGCAACTGCCAAGAGAAACATGTTGTCACTCTCCCCCTTCCTACCAACACCAACTTTTCCTCCTGCAAGAATTTTAACGAAAGCCAGCGGGCGAAAGAGCTAATTAGAGTTGTAATGGACTGCCTGCTGGAATTTCACATGCCAGGCACCAGCCTCCCAAAATCCTCCAGAAGGAGCGCTCCTACCCAGCGATGCAAATCTGCAAGAGACCATCTTGACAAAAACCCGTTGCCAAGAGAACGCACTTTGAAGCCGGCGCCCCAGGCGCCAGCCCATCCATCACCTGCCATCTGCAGCGATAACTCGCCCAGGCCACGAGTGGCTCCCAGCGGTCGCCTTTCCCACGGCCTCTCCAGAGCAAATTTGGGGC
Source organism: Dromococcyx pavoninus (assembly GCA_033558185.1). Taxonomy (NCBI): domain Eukaryota; kingdom Metazoa; phylum Chordata; class Aves; order Cuculiformes; family Neomorphidae; genus Dromococcyx; species Dromococcyx pavoninus. Next base: position 16,282 of record JAUMJL010002316.1, on the reverse strand, counting down.
CTAATCTGCAGGCAGCAATCCGCTCACACCTATTTTGTTTGGACAGGCTTCAAGAAGGAAGAGGAAGGCAAACCTACCACGTGCACACAGTCACTGGGCTGCTTCAAAAAGCTGGTGGTTCTCTGAGCTGGGCACAGGGAGGATGTCGATATCATCAAGTCAGGGAGTCCAGCAGGGAGCAGACAACACAAAAACCTCCCTCGATCGCCAAAAGGAATGGCCCAGCCTTCCAAAAAGCAGCACCCAAGAGAACGGAAGCAGCCAGGAGCACACATGGATCTGCACTGCTGAACGCTGGCAAAAACACATTACTAGAAGTTCATCCATAACAAATTAAATCCACATCGTGCTTAGATAAACACTAAAACAGTCTCAGCAAAAACATACTTCCCGCTCATCTAATTTCACCACGTGATTTGCTGCCTGCAGATATTCATAGCTCAGAAAATGCCAACTGAATTACCTGGGGCTGGCAAAACATTTCTGCCTACTCACAGTCTCCTTCGGCACAGTGCCTGCCAGCACAGTTAGAACTGGTTTTACAAAGACAAGGGTCAGTTCCCGTCACAAAGCACGCCTGGCTGATTTGGGGCTTTCCAACCCGACTCTTCTGTGCTCAAAAACAATGTCTCCTCCCAGAAACTAAGCAAGCGAGGCAACTTCATTGCACTCACATGCAAAGAAGTTCTACTGACCCTGCTATTACTGACTTTACATATTTTGGGGTTTCTTTTATATATTTTTATACTCTAGGGTTTATTATTTGCTTTATATGTGCTTTGAGTCTTTTCTTACTGGTAAAGAGAGTAGGCATCACCAAATCACAGAATCGTTTAGGTTGGAAGGGACCTCAAAGACCACCCAGTTCCACCCCCTTGCCATGGGCAGGGACACCTCCCACTGGATCAGGGGGATCAAAGCCCCAGTCAACCTGCACTTGAACACCTCCAGGGATGGGGCAGCCACAGCTCCTCTGGGTAACCCGGGCCAGGGCCTGCCCACCCTCACAGGAAAATATTTCTTCCTCTAAGATCTCATCTCAATCTCCCCTCTTTCAGCTGAAATCCATTCTCCCTCATCCTATCCCTGCACTCCCTGACCAAGAGCTCCTCCCCAGCTTTCCTGGAGCCCCTTTGAGCACTGGGAGGCTGCTCTAAGGTCCCTCTGGAGCCTTCTCTTCTCCAGGCTGAACAACCCCAACTCTCTCAGCCGGTCCTTGTACACAAGGTGCTCCAGCCTTCAGATCATCTCCATGGCCTCCTCTGGACTCCCTTCAACAGTTCCATGTCCTTCCAGTGCTGAGGACTCCAGAACTGAATGCAGGGCTCCAGGTGGGGTCTCACCAGGCCAGGGCACAGGGGCAGAATCCCCTCCCTCTCCCTCCTGGTCCCACTGCTTTGGATGCAGCCCAGGACACAGTTGGCTTTCTGGGCTGCGAGCACACATTGCTGGGTAAGTGGCTTGTTTTCACTAATACCAGCAATACTTCCACTAGAGCTTTCAAAAGAGACAGGGTGCTTCCCATCACCTTGAACTCCTGGGGTACAGAACGAGCCCTGGCAGGATGCTGACAAACTGCCCACTATATTGGGAAGTTGACTGTTATGGACTTCGTAATTTAAGGCATCACAATAACAAAAGTGCCCAAACGGAACTGAAATCAATTCTCATCACAGAGACTGTTCTGTACTTATCAATACTTAAAACTAATTATAAAGGAAACTTATTTCTTCCACCATAAAGTTGCTCACCCTGGAAAACAGCAGGGAGATAATAATCCAAGAGTCACACTGAGGTCAAATTTATGAGCCTGTTCAGCCTAACAGTGCCTAATGAGCATGGAGGAAAATGGTTCTTGTGTCTAAGGCCTCAACAAACAGCTTGTTAAACGATGGGGGCTGCCGTGGCGGGGATCACGGGCCCTTTGGAGCGAGCACCCCGTGGGGCTGGAGGCAGCACAATCTGTCCCTTTGCTTCCTCATCCCTAAGGAACAAGCTGGGAGGAATTCCATCTGGCTTCCTTCTTTTCCACTCCTTCAACCCGGCACATCAAATGGATCCATACAACATCTCTGATTTGCTGTGTCTTGAGACAATGAATCAGAGGAACACAAAAGACTTTAACATTTAAATCTAACAATTAATTAAACCCTAAATGTTGAATCAGTTGAGAATAAACTACTTTTCTGGCACGCATGAAACGTAAGCACAGACTGTATTTTAATGTGATTTTGATTTGTGTTTTCTGCAGACTTGAAGATGCTTCCCTCTTCAGAGCAAACCTTTAAGTGAGAAGAGCAATTCCATCCCTACAAAATGGACAGCAGACCATAAACCAGCAGCTGCATGAAACCCAGCAGTATGCAAAGTCTATTCCCAAACCTCCTTCCCTGAACGACTACCACAGGGATACAGTAAATCCTGGCCCTGTTGGCTCATGACAAGGTTCCCACCTCCTCCCATGGACAGGGATTTCTTGCTGAACAGTTGCCCTCTGCCCCTCCAACGCAGCGCTGCCTGTATCAGGCTTCCTCACTTGTACTTTGTAAAACAAGACGCCCTGCCCTGCTTCCACCCCTTCCTTACTGGTGCCACCTCCACCCATAAATAGCAGAGCACAGAACATGAGAGGCTTCCACTCCAGCATCATTTACAGCCATCATTTGGTGCTACAGCAAGTGCTCTGACACCAGGTGTTTCACTACGAGCAGACTGAAATTCAATATATTTTACTACTTGGATGAGAAAAACAAGCCTTCAACACCTAAAAATACACCACACACACCATTTAGTCTCTTCGTTGCATTCATCTTCAGGAAGCAGTATGTCTGTGTCCTGTAATTTTTGGGGTAAAATCACCTGAACTTTGGCTCACCACCCATTCTGGTTACTCACAGCCACGTCCTCTCCTCTCCACTTTCCAATCATTTGATCTTTGCCAAACCCCACGTCCTGGAGACCTCACACACTTAACTGCCGAGTTATGAACACAGCATCTGAAAAATCAACTAACAAAAGCTGCCTCCGTGCAGGATTTTAGACTCTTATTCTCCCTTATTTGGGCTGTAAACACTTCAGAGCTCTGGCCCAACAAATGCCATTTTGTCCAAGATTAAACATGGCAGAGTCACTGCATTTTCTGACACAATTCAAGTTAAACAGCTAAGGGTCCTGCTGTTCTTCCCTTATGTATAAGGTCTCAAACATTGCAGCCTCGGTCAGTAGAATTAAAAAATAAATTAAGAAGTTAATCACACTTCATCCCAAAATCTTTAGCAGCAAGAATTGTTGCCAATAAATGACTCGATACAAGTGAAATGAATTGTTGATTTAAGCCTATTTATCAAAGTTTAGTACCACAAATTTCAGTCTCTCCACTACACAAGGCACCTTTTAATGAAGGTGGGCAAAGACAAAGCATCCAAGGACACCCAGATATTATGAGGAGGGGAGGGACATGACAATATTAAAAGCATCTTCACAACTACAGTGCAGAAGAAAAAATGCTCCCTGCTTCCCTCTCTCTTCCCTAAAAGGGGGGATCCAAATTCAGACCTGCTTTCTGAGCACTGCATTTTCTAAGTCACCTACAGCTTTGCCAGCACAAGGAGGAAAGAACAATGAGTCACTTCAACCACTTCAATGCTCGCAGACCTCCCTGGGTATTAATTACGGGACTGCTCTTTCCGATCTGTCCAAACACAGGGGATATTAAGATGTCAGTTTGCAGAATACATTCCACACAGTGCAGATTCCTGACAGGAATTAGTGGTTTCTTTTAGGAAGAGTTCTAAGTTATCCGTGTATTATTTCAGAGGAACAGCAAATGTGGCAGCCCACACTTCCACAGCCAGGCCAAACCTTGGTACACGGCTCTCGAGCAAAGATGGGAGAGAACTACAACAAAGGAGCAGTATAATGGAGACGTGAGGGCAACAGCTTTCTTTCAGAACGCCTCCATTCAGCCCTCCTCAGCCAAGAGAGATCGGTTACAGCAGCATTATTATTAATGGGAAAGAAGATGAAGTTACAAACCCCAACTGAAGTCAGGTGGGAAGAGGTTGGAATGAGGATACCTGGGAAAACACTGCCTGCTCGACAAGTTACAGGGATGATGCTGTCAGCAGTGTGAAAAGAGTAGAATAACAAGATTCCAGCACAAAAGGCAATGGTTAAGAGCACTAAAAACTCAGTGGTGACTGGGGATGGAACAGGCAGAATGAAGGGGCTGGAGTCCAGGGGTTATGGGAGTGGCTGTGGGACCTGGGACTCTTTAGCCTGGAGAAGAGGAGGCTGAAAGGAGACCTCATCACTGTCTCCAGCTCCCAGAAAGGAGGGTGTGGTGAGGTGGGTGCTGGGCTCTTCTCATCAAGTAACAAACAACAGGACCAGACGAAATGGCCTCAAGTTGTGCCAGGGGAGGTTTAGATTGGATATTGGGAAATATTTCTTTACTGAGAGAGTGGTGAAGCACTGGCAGAGGCTGCCCAGGGCGGTTGTAGAGTCTCCAGCCCTGCAGGTGTTCAAACAACGTGTGGCCATGGTGCTCCAGGGCACTGTTTAATAGGGATGGTGGGGTTGGGCTGACGGTTGGACTTGCTGAGATGTCAAAGCAGAAACATCTATTTATGTCCATACTGAATCCAAGGACCAACTCAGGAAGGAGCACAGACACACGTGTTCCCATGACCATGCAGATAAGAGTCTAAACAAAGCAATTTTGCAGAAAAGCCTCACTCTACTAATCATCATTATTTCTTAAATGCACTGGAAAAGAGCACAGCATGATCATCATTGCCTAACTGCATTTGAGAATAGCACAAGGTGCTCCTTAGATATTCCAAATTAGTCTTACACTGGTAGAATATCAGGAAAAGACTCAAAAACCAACATTTAGATTGCATTTACTTTAGTAAATGGAATTTTAAAACACTAAAGCCAATCAGCACCAGTTGTGCACGTTCTATTTACCCAACAATACAATCAATAAATCTTCAACTCCCAAAAGTACTAAATCAAGCCATAAAAATCCGGGTTGTTACCCACAAGTGCCACTTCAAAACCTTTAACCAAGCCCACTCCCAGTTCCTGAAATCTCTGAAGGCATCGGGCTGAAAACAGCAGCTGAGACATCAGGAATATCTCAAAAGAGAAATGAATACCCACAAAAAAAGCCATTTTCTACTGTAGATAAAGCCGTGACGTTAGCTACAAATCACAGAACATTTTGCCGAGCCCTCTGGTCCCACAGCTGGAGAACACAGCTGACATTTCCTGCAGCCGGCCCGAGATGGGGCAGCACAGATGCAAGGTCTCAGCAGTCGAGCAGAGGAAACTGCAGCAGTGTCTGAACACAAGTGAGCAAATGCCACCCCTCCAAATTCCTCGCTGCCTGCACACACATGGCCCCTTCATGGAAAAAGAAAAGAAAGACTTGGTGATTTCAAAGGCAGATATGCTATTAAATTGAAAATATTTAAAGGAGGAGCTTGAGCAGTTACAAGGCTGGAGGACAAAGGAGGACAAAGCAACTTAACATCCATCGGCTTTACCCAAAGGTAGCTCCCAGCACAACTCCAGGATATCTGCATCAGTGGCCATGAGACAGACAGCAATCACTCTGCAAGGACCAGACAGAGCTCTGAGCTCCTTGCTTAACCCAAAGATCTAACTAAAAATTACACAATCAACTTTACTCCCACCTGAGAACAGGCTGAAAGAGTTGGGGTTGTTCAGCCTGGAGAAGAGAAGGCTCCAGGGGACCTTAGAGCAGCCTCCCAGGACTGAAAGGGGCTCCAGGAAAGCCGGGAGTGCAGGGATAGGATGAGGAGGAAATGTTCTCAGTTGAAAAATGGGAAATTTAGATGAGATATTAGGAAGAAATATTTTGCTGTGAGGGTGGGGAGGCCCTGGCCCAGGTTGCCCAGAGAAGTGGTGGCTGCCCCATCCCTGGAGGTGTTCAAGGCCAGATTGGATGGGGCTTTGGGCAGTGGGGTAGAACTGGATGGGCTTTGAGGTCCTTTCCAACTCAAACCGTTCTGTGATTTTGTGCTGCATTTTGCACACTGCGTTTTGAATCTAATTCTCTTTTCAAAACTCTTTCTGGTTTGCTCAGCTGTTGCCATTCCTGCCAGTTTTGCACAGCCCCAAGCCCACTGACCCACTCCTCCTCACACCACCTGAAGGGGAGAAGGACCACTGAGAGCCACTGGAGTTACAGCACGAAAACCAGTTCCAGGCAGGGGTGAAATATGAAAGGCACAAGCGACAAGGTCTGCTGGTACCAGCTCTTATCTTGTTTACCTGTGGGGCTCTTATCAAATCCACCATCGCTAACCCCACCAGTAAACACAGAGGGCAGAGAGAAGGTGTTAACACCAGATTCAGCTCGCCACAACTAATTGACTGTTTATTCCACACACTAACAACATAACAGCTTTATAATTTCTCTGCAAGATCCATACAAGATCCTACACACACTGCCTATGGATCTCAGACAGAGAGTTGCCCTTTTAAGCTACACAAGACCTCTCCACAATGGAAGAACTCCAAAGCGTAATTGATGCAGGCAACCGTGTCGATGTTTAGAAACCCATCCAGAGAATTAAAAAACAACTCCAGGAGAGAACAGCTTAGTAGTGGCTCTTGAATATTCATTATGCATCCAGAAGAAAATACATTTTTAAGACCAACATGCACCTAGAGATGATTCCATCCGATCCTGCTCTCATTGGAAGCTTTCTTAGATAATTTTAAAGACCACCCGGTCTCTCAAAACTATAAAAAGCGATACAACAGCAACTTTGTACTGGTACCTGGAAAGCCTTTTTTAATGCTTCCCAGAACAAACCCATCCTTTTTCCTGTTGTTCCCTGTAGTGACTGTGAAGACAGAAAAAATCAGTTATCCTTTCCTAGCAACACCAAGGTGAAGCATTCACAAACAGGAGCCAGCATTTTCATAGCCTTCCACACGTTATAAATGGCTTTCCCAGTCCCTTTCCTGTAAATACTCAACACAAGTGAAATAATAAGCAATATGGACACTGCACATCCTCACACCCTCCAAAATAGCTCTGTATTTACAGTCAGCATCTTGTGAAAGCTGCAGCAAAACCTCACTGTGGGGAAACACACACATCAATTATTTTGAGAGTACTTAAAATAAGAATCCTCTCGAGTCAATACAACAAAAGCAATCACTTAAGATTTGGATATGAATTTAAATTGGCAACTGTTGAAAGAAGCACCTTGTAATTACACATTGAGAAGCTAACAGCACCTTTTGTTTACCAAACTAAAAGTTAAATTTGATGGCAAAATTCTACCTCTTATGTCAAAAGCACTCAAAAAACACCTGCCAGAGCACATAAGACTACCCGTAGGTCAAGAACTTTAAACCAGGAGACCGTGCCTATAAATACCTTGTTAGAGCTATCCAACTAGGAACATGTTCTACAGCTCAGAGATAAACAGCTCGTACAAAAAGGAGTGGAAGCCAGAAGCAGGTTCCCACTTCACTACGCTTTGCATACTTTGGCATCAAACACGAACAATTTAATGTCTTTCAGATTCCTTCTGCCACTACCAAGGCCAGCTATAAATCCGTTCCAGCACGAGGGATGCTGTTCAGCTCTTCAACGCTTCCAGCAACTGCACCGAAGAGCATCAGCATCACTCCCGCTCACACAGACTTCTCTCAGCCTTTTCTTAACGCACCTCAATGAGGAAGATGCTGTAGCTTCCAGTACTTGCCTCTTCAAGACTAACAAGGACTTTCAAACAAGAGAGACAGAAAATGCCCTGATGGGACAAGCTGCCCATCATTTAATAGCTAGGCCTTAATTTATTTACCACCACAAACTTAGAATCACAGAACCATGGAATGCTTTGGGTTGGAAGAGACCTCAAAGCCCATCCAGTTGCAACCCCTCTGCCATGGGCAGGGACACCTCCCACTGGATCAGGGGGCTCAAAGCCCCATCCAACATGGCCTGGAACACCTCCAGGGATGGAGCAGCCACCACTGCTCTGGGCAACCTGGGCCAGGGCCTCCCCACCCTCATCACTGTGAAGAATTTCTTCCTAATGCCTAACTAATCCAAATCTTTCCAATTTAAAGCCACTTCCCCTCATCCAGGCCCTTGTAAAAAGCCCCTTCCCAGCTTTCCTGGAGCCCCTTTCAGTCCTGGAAGAGCCTGCTCTTCGCCAGACTGAACAACTCCCTCAGCTTGTTGAGACAATGCCCTAATGGGACAGGGTGCTCATCATATAATAGCTAGGGCTTGATGTATTTACCACCACAAACTTCCACGCTTTCACATCACCATCTTTTCTTGTTAATATGGTGTTTGACTCAATGAGGGGCTGTTTCTAAACCAAAACCTCACAGAAAACCTCACTCAGGAACATGTCAGCAGGATTCAAGCTCGTAACAGTTTCCATGAGACTCAGTACCATGCAATGTTTTTATCAATGACCAGAGGGAAAACAGAGCAACGGCCGACTCAGTCTGCATATCATGAAGTCCAACAAACAGTAGGCAACAATGTGGGCAACGTGTTTGTACAGAGCAATCCAACCTTGCAATAGTGGCCTAAACTCACTAACACAAGGCCTGTTTCCACATCATCCTGTCCAAACACACCTGCAGGCAGGAGAAATCCAAGTTAAAACCTCTCCACACAAAACAGTAGCAAAAAGGATAAAAACACAGGCCTAGGGTGTGTAACAAAGGAACAGCAAGTAAGAATAAAGTAGCAAAAATAAACGTTTATCTCTGTATATGATACAGATGGAGTCTATTCTCAGCTTCCCTACACAAATCAAGTCACAAATGTGAAAAGTTTTAAGATGCAGAAAGGCGTAGCAACGCAAGGGGAATAGCAAAATGCCCTGCAAGAAAATAATTCAGAGATCAGACTGCTAAGGCTCTCAAATGAGGTCAGGGCTAAGGCAGAAATGTCATACATGCCCTCTCGTAAGAGCAGGCAGCGTACCAATGTGTGCTTGGCACAGTACAGGACGTCATAAACAGCAGCTAAAAGCTACAAAGAGAAAACCTGAGAATAAAAATAAAGGAGAAGGCACCTTTCAGTGGCCAAACTACAGACAAGTCCACAAAGGAAAGTGTTCACCATCACCAGCTGTCCTTGAGAGAAAGAGATACCACAGCCAAACACCAATTCCTGGACTCAATACTGGGTCAAATGATGGAAAGCGAAAGGTAAGTGATACCAGGGTATTTACAGCAGACTTCCTAGAATTAACTTTTGCCTTTAAAATCAGGAATGGCTACAATCTCAGATGAATTAATTACTCGGAGGGCTGCTCGGAGGTGGAAAGTGCCAAGAATTACTATGGGTTTAAAACAGAATGGTAGAAAAAAGCACATGTCAAGCAAGGAAACGGTGGCCAAGGACCACAACAGAGGATGAACTCCTATGGCTCTGCATCCCCAGGCAGCGGGTGAGGAGATTGGTATAGGGAAGGACTGGGTTTGTATCAGAGGGTGTGGCTCAGAAGAAGCTGAGATAGCGTAGACATGGTTTGCAGGACTGCAGAATAAAACATTTCCTTTCCCATCTAAAGGCAGGAGAGAAGGGAACAGAAGTGACAAAACATGGTGCAGAGAAAGGTACAACCAAGATGGGAAAGAAGGCCTACATAAAATAACTTACCACAAGTTCAAAAAATTCACACTGGAGTTCAGATTCTCCTGTGATCCTCTAAAAATGGAACCAATGCTACTCCATCTACTTTTTTTCCCTACTCGTCTTCTTCCTCGCTCACAAAGGCAATACCAATAAAAAAAACACAAACAGCCTCAGTTCTGATGTTCCTGCTTTGCTCACCTGAGAGGTCAGTACACATTACTGAGGAGGGATGAGCAGTGAGTGTGCTTCCTCTGCTGGCCCTACAGCAGAAATTTATCTCTATTGAACAATAAATAAGGATCTCCAAACAATGCTGACAGTTTAGAAAATCTAAGATTAATTTTTAATGGGAAAATGTGCCGTGGAAAGGGGGTGTCTCCCCGACTGCTCTCAACTACGTTTGTCACAGGCAAATTCAGACACAGGGTTCTCGTATCGGTTAGAAGCTCAGGGTATCAAATTTTGCAGCACTAACATCCTATTCCTTCCCTTGTTCCCCCACATTAAGTTTTTCTTCTCCCAATTAGTAAAAGCAAGCAAAAGAAAACAACCCTGCTGCCTTGCAGCACAGAAAAGAGCCAGAATTCACTTTGCCACAAAGCCCAGAAGCCTGCTGAGGGATGTAAAAAATCAAACACATTTGCCTCAGGCTGCACCCACGAAACGAAGCTGAAGCCACTGACAACGCGCGCTCGTTAAGGACAGATTTTTAAACTCCACGCTGCTGGCCCAGATGTCTGATAAGCCGGACTGCCTAAGCTGCTTGGGAACAAAACTTATCCCTGACGTTTTGCCAATTCAAAAGCATAAAAGCCCCACGCCGTCAGCGTTCAGCTCAACCCGCTGGAAGCTGCAGGGCCAGAAGCACAGCCCAGCGATGCGCTCGGTTAGCTCTGAGAATCCTCAGTGAGGGTGGGGGAAAGCCCACCCATCCTCTTGGCATAAGTAAGAACACGAGAACCAAGGTTCAGTCTGGCCACATTTCAACTCAGTTTAGAAAAGCAGGCACTTCTGCTTGGTGGAAGCATTATTCTATTATACAGACTAAAACAAACTGAAAAAAACAAGAGACAGTTTGTGTTCCGTCTGGCTAATGATGCAAGTAAGTGTAATGTACGTAGGAAGAGGAAATTATTGTACCCATATACACATATGGCTCGCAATATTTCTGCTTCAACAATGAAAAGGAGAAAGAATAGCAAGAAATATTTTCTCAACACCTGCAAGGAACTGGGAGCCCCACATGATGTCAGCGATACGGAGCCATCCACAGTGTTCATTCCTTGAGTTCAGTACGGTTAATCTAAAGAATAAAATCACTGCAATTACAAAAATAACACTAAAAATACATTTACTTATTGCAGCAGCCTCCTGTATTCACACAGCTTTCAGTAACGCTTCTAAAATACCATTAAATGCCCCCTCCCTGGAAGTGTCCAGGGCCAGGCTGGATGGGGCTTTGAGCCCACTGATCCAGTGGGAGGTGTCCCTGCCCATGGCAGGGGGGATGGAACTGGATGGGCTTTAAGGTCCCTTCCAACCCAAACCATTCCATGATTCTATGTTAGCAGAGTCGACAGCTATTGCTCGTCATCACTTGAAGTTGGGATGGCTCACAAGTTCGTCTCTGCCGTGGGGAAGCAGTCAATCAAGGAGACAGTGAAGGCAGAGAAGTGATTGACATCCCTGCCACAGATTAGTGTGATCTTTTAACCGAAGGACTAAGCTCCTCAGTGGTCCGCACTCAAAAATAACCCTTCATGTAATGGAAAAGGGAAAAAGGTTGGGATTTGAGTAAGCCATCCGGCAGATTTAACTGACTATTTCAAAGCCGAGCGAGAGGCAAGAGAAGGAAGGTCAGTAATACCCTGCCTCTAATTCATGCCACTGCCTAAAACCTCCCAAGCAAACTGCCACGCTGCCCTGGGCAGGGAACAACCACAGATCACTGGACAGAGCAAAGCCAAATGTCTTTCACTGGAGCTGCCCTCGAGTTCTGCACCTGCAAAATACAGCCAAAACTGGGACTTTCCCTTGAGCTTTTCTACGGTTTGGGAGGATACAGCAAAAAAAGAGGATCCACACAGCATAGCAAAAGCAAGACAATCCAATAAGAAATCCCCAAAGCTGATTTATCACCTCACTGCGGCGATATCCTCCGATGCCATTTCCTGCTCCTATAGCAATTTCAGCTTTCAAACCATTCTTAGCTTTGAGGTTCCTTCCACCCTACCAGAGAGGACTCAGAATATACCCAGAGTCCATAACCTTTCTTCTCTCCATACCACAGCCTTTATCCTCAAGGATATCTGACCTCCTTATCCTCACAGTAACTACTCTTTTCCACAGCGTTACTTACAACCCCACAACCACATCCCCACTCCCTTTGCAGCTTCCTTATACCCATCACATCGCTCTGACTGCAGTTATGGGGACGTCCCCCACTCCCCCTTCTTCTCCACTCCTCAGCTGATCCCTCTGCTCAAAACTTCTCCCCTCATCACCTTTTTACACACTTGAGACCATTCCTACCTTATTTTTCCCAGCTGGTTCAGGTCCTGTCCCTCCTGAACCCATTGCTCTCCAGTGTTGTGCTTTTCCATTCCTGTCTTCCCTGAGCGCGCTGAGCTTCCTTCACTCAGGCACATGAGAGGGAAGAACAGCTCCCAACAGCTCCGTCACCTTTAATCCACTCCTCCCAGCATATCAGAAGCTCAGAAACCTGTCACCTCTGCTAACCCTGCTCTGCTAACCTCACCTCTCCCCTGCCCACATCAACACTCAGCTGGCACTCTTGCCAAACTAATCCTCCCACACCCAGAATCTTTCCATTTTCTTTCCAGAAAGAAGGCTGATTAAAGAGAACTCTAAAAGCCTTTTTTTCACCCAGTGACTCTGCCATTAGTCACATCACTAACCCTGAGGCATTTGCCTTTCCTCCAAACAGCTAAAAGATTCCTTTGACCCATACACTTTACTCCTGACCTTTTGCTTCTCTTCCTCTCTCGAGACAGTAACAGATCCTTTGACTTCATCAATAATCAGAGAATCATGGAATGGTTTGGTTTGGAAGGGACCTCCAAGCCCATCCAGTCCCAACCCCCTGCCATGGGCAGGGACACCTCCCACAGGATCAGGGGGCTCAAAGCCCCACCCAACCTGGCCTTGAACACCTCCAGGGATGGGGCAGCCACCACTGCTCTGGGCAACCTGGGCCAGGGCCTCCCCACCCTCACAGGAAAACATTTCTCCCTAAAATCTCATCTCAATCTCTCCTCTTCCAGCTTAAAACCATTCCCCCTTGTTCTATCCCTGCACTTCCTGATGAAGAGCCCCTCCCCAGCCTTCCTGGAGCCCCTTTCAGTACTGGAAGGCTGCTCTAATTTCCCCTTAGAGCCTTCTCCAGGCTGAACACCCCCAACTCTCTCAGCGTGATCACAAATAGATCACCGAAGAGCAAAATCCAAGGATCTCTACAGGCTCCCGCCTCACCATCTGCATCCATCCCTGCTTCAAGCCATGTAAGTTCAGAGCACCATCTCCCTCTCATCATGCCTGCTTAGTACCAGCAGCAACAAGGGGTCACGTCTGTAGTCACAGCTGCCCAAAAGACACAAATTCCACCTGCTGAAGCTCAAAATTAAAACCGCTAGAAAATGTGCAGACAAGGCACTCCTAACACCAACAGCAACACTCCTACAAAGGGAGCAACATACAAATCTGTGACTTCACACTTAACACAGTCTTATTTTTGCTGTAGCTTTGAGACCAATATTGAACAGAGATGATCAAAAGCTGCACACCAAAAGCAGGCATAATTTTCCCTATGCTTAGCAACTGTCACAGCGCAGCTTTCGCAGCGGACCTGCAAACACCCAGCACAGCAAACTGTTTCCTTTATCCCACACCAGCACCACAGCTCAAGTGACCTCTGTCTAAATATAGAGAATAAAGTCAAAAATCCCCTCTGAAGGCGATTTTGATGAAGAAGAAGGGAAAATAAGGTTAAAAAAGCCTTCCTCCACCAATATATTTGAGAAAAATCGTTAGAAGGACCACCTCTCAGGGGTGCTTTGGCAGGGTCCTGAGCTCCTACCAGTTCCATGCGACCTTGGTGGAGGTATTTGGGTCCGGTCTCGCTCTGATCAGCGCTTCCACATCTCATTTCCACATCCAACCCTTCCGCAAGCCTGACCCAACTCCACACTGCCCCTCCCAGAGGGCCGATTCCACTTTCCCCTCGAAGAAAGCTTTAACACAGAAAGTAAAATGTCTTCTCGCTGGCAGATTTTCAGGGAGAGAAGAAAAGAGACATTGCCCTATGACAAAAGCAAACCCTACCTTTGTTGGGTAAGCCTGACATTCAGCATGGATAAAGTCCCACTTAAAAACAGTGCCCTTTCTTAAAGTCAAGGGAGAACCAGGCTGTGCCAGGGTTATTGTTTCTGAGTATGCTCAGCAGCCTGTAAAATCTCAGCACTGGAGCCCTGTTTCCTCTCTGACATCACTCCACACTCTCCCTGCGTGACCGGAGCAAGGACGCAGTAACAGGTTTTGCTGCTACCATTGTTTTGTGCAAAGGGGTTGCCCCACAAAGGGATGAGAACAAGGACACTCAAACGCACACGTGAACAAGTTGTGCAACGCACAGCTACAGAGCTCACCCATTTCTCAGCTGTATCCTGCAGTACCCAACTCGTTTCGGGTTGCCCATGTCTCCCTTCTGCTCCCAAAGCAAACTATTCTAAGAAACATATTTTCAAACCCAAGATCAGGTTCCAGAAACAGGAACTTCATAACCTAATCAGATGATTTCAATATTAATTGCGATTCATTCATTTGTTTAAGGAAAGGAACAAGGCAAACTGATCCCACCTACAGCCCACGGACACGGCAACATGAACAGAGCAGCCGGCCATGCTCAGGCACATTTCCTCCTGCCTTTCCAACACAGTTTAATAATGCCTTACAAAGCACGCGTCACCTAAAACATCCGGAAGGAACAACACAAAGGGATGTCCTCAGCGTTTCCAAGATCGCACCTTAATGCTACATCAAATAGAATTATGCAAGCACCGCGACTCTAAAACACCCTCCCAGATCTTCGGATGCAGGGCAGAAGCTGAGGCAAAAGCGCTGCTACAACTCCAGGTTCCCAAACACCCATGACACACAGGGAGCTGCAATTGTCCCTTCTCGTTTTCCTTTCTAAACTGGAGCCTCGCTCAGGCTGAAGTCAGAAAACAAAACGTCATTGTTTAAGCTTAATGAGTCAACGTTCATTATCCCATTGTTTATTTAAATCCCCTTTAAAAGGGTAATTACACTAAAATATTAATGGTTTCACGGGGGGGGGGGGGGGGGGGGGGGGGGGGGAAGGCTGTTTCCACGGTGGGGTGGTGGGGGGAGAGGGGACCCGTGCTGGGGACACTGGAGGGAGGCACTGAGATGGGGGCGAGCTGGGGCGGGGGACACCGGCCCCGGGGAGGGGAACATGGGGGGCAGCACTGGGCAGGGGAGAGGGTGACACCGGCCGGGGGGGAGCAGAGGGGGAGGAGGCACTGGGACCGAGGGGGCAGCAGGGGGATTGGCACCAAAGGGGGATGAGGGGCAGGAGAACAGCACCAGGGCCGAAGGAGGGGCACAGGGTAAGGAGGGGGCAGCGGTACCGGATCGGGGGTTGTGGATCGGAGGGGCAGAACTTGGCAGGGGGAGGGGGGCACGGGGGGGGGGAAGACACTGGTACGGGGCGGGGGGGCGGCATCAGCACCGGGGGGGGTGGGGGCAGCGAGGGTGGGTGACACCGGCCTGGGGGGCAGCACCGGGTTGGTGGAAGGGGGCACTCGGCACGAGGACATGGGGAGGGGAGGCAGCCGGGGGGGGGGATTACCGGCCCGAAGGGCAAGGGGGGGCGGGAGGCACCGGTACGGAGTCGCGGGGGGGCACCAATACAGGGGAGGCCCGAGTGGCAGCAGGGGGGCAGCACTGGACAAGGGAAACAGCGCGAGGGGAGCGGGCCTCGAGGGGGGGGCGGCACCAGGCTCTGAGGAAGGGGGCAGCGGGGGGGAGCGGGGAGGGGTAGCTTTACCGGCCCGGAGGGGGGCAACGGGGGGGGGGGGAGCGACACCTGCACGGGGAGGGCAGCAGAGGGGGCAGCACCGCCTGGTGATGGGGGGGCACCAGAGAGGGACGGCACCGGGCCCGGAGCGAGGGACGAGGGGCAGGGGAACGGCACCAAATACGGTACCGGACACCGCCCCCCATCCCCGGTCGCCTCATTGCGGGGAGCGCCCCCCTCACGGGTCACCTTGACAGCGATCCCCCCCCCCCCGCCTTTGTACCGTTACCGCGCACAAAGCCTCGGTGAAACGGGGGGTGTGGGGGGGTGGGTCTGATGGGCCCGCTGCCACTCCCGGAAGGAACGGGGTGTGGGCCCCGCCGGGACACTGCGGGTGCCCTCGCGGCCCCGCACAACGGCGCGGCCGTTACCTGGAAGTCCCTGTCCTCGTTGAAACGGGAAAACCTGTCCGCCATTTTGCGCTCGGCCCCGCGCCTCCCGCCGCCGCCTCCCCTCAGCGCCGCCCCCCCGGCACAGCGCGTCCTACGCGTGCGCGGCACCGGCGGGGC